>JBBPBX010031479.1:5952-20939 GCA_038048925.1 Garcialebias charrua
TACGTTTTATGTTGCTTCACTGTGGTTGGGTTGCAGACGATGTACCAGATATACCTCTTCAGCTCCTCCTGGGGATCACAAGATCTTCCCAGGTTAGAGAAGATTATAATCTAGCTAGTTGGTCTCCTTTATGGTGGCAGACAGCTGCAAACAAGCTGCCAACAACTAAACGCATAGCAAAGAGTTCAAATGTGCTGCAAACACATGATGCAAACTCCAAAACTAAAAAAATATCAAATGCAACAGAATAATGCTGCAAAAGAAAAAAATCTGCAATCACAGAAAATATAAGAAAAAACAAACATACAACTAAACAAAAAATAACAATGAATGCAAAGGAAACATGCTGCAAATACCAAAAACACTAAAAAAAATCCCCAAAACAACTGCAAGAAACGCTGCACTCACTCCAAAAAAAACGGGACCAGAGCCCCTGTAAACATTTTTTAGCTGAGCGGCCACTGGCTAAAAAGTATCTTATTTTAAGAGTTTAATGCGCACACCGAGTACTTAAAGGTGCAACTTGTTTTGTTTTAAAGAGAAGTGTTTTCTGGTTATTTTAAGCCTGGCTGTACAAAAATCAGAGCGCTGGGGCTGTAATTGTCTTAAGGAGGATGGTACCCCCAATAATTTATGACAAAAACCTAAACATGTATCAGTTTATGCTATGCACCAAGAGTACCTGTATCTAAAAAACATTTTCTGTCCTAATGTATCCATAATATATTGGCATAGATGTTTACATCACAAAGATTAGTAAACTTAGTTGAAAATACTGTAGTTTGAAAATAGTTTCAAAAACTACCGGTAACCCGTTTTGTAAATTGCTAGAGACCTTTTATACTTTTCCAAACGCTAACATCAGTGACATAGACACATATAATAAATTGTAGTTATTGGGAGTATTTCTACTTTACATTGGCAGATCTTAGAAATGTGCATGTTAGCTGGACTTTATGCTTGTTTTGCCAATTTCAATTCATGCAGTGGCAAAATTATCTAATGGTTTCTTTTTCATGTTTATCTTAATATAATGCCTCTGGTTTTCCTAAGTCATTGTCTTGCCAATAATTTTATGCCTCACTTTAGTTTTAACAGTACTGTAGCTACGGTACTTTATGTTTTCTTACATTAAAAACCTCACTTTAGTTGAGAGATTTTATATATTTTTGCATACTATAGGAAAATTACGACTTTAGAAAGTGGTCGCTCAGCGATAACGTGTTTATTTAGGGAGTTTGGACCCATATGACCTGGTGGTCGAGTCCCCCAGTGGTCTGGTGCACTTCTGTTTTTTGGATCGAGTTTGCAGCATTTCTTACTTGAAGGTTTAGTGTTTTTGGTATTTGCAATTCGTTTTTTTTGTTGTTGTTGTTTTTTGGGGTCATATGCTTTTTAAAAATCTTCTGTTTTCTTTGATTGTAGAATTTTTTTGGAGTTTGCATCATTCATGGGTTTTGCCACTGCTGCACATTTAGCTGTTTGCAGCTCGTTTGCACCAGTCGGCCACCATACTCGTTCCTTTGAGATGTGTCTGAAAAACCTACAAAGGGAAGCGTCCATGAGGCATCATGATCAGGTACCCGAATCTCCTCAACTGACTCTTTTCAATGCAGAGAGGCAGCGGCTCAACGCCCAGCTTCTCCTGGATGATGGGAGTGCCTTGCCTAATATCCTAGGCTGACCCTGGCCACCTTTCGGAGGAATTTCAGACACTTGCATGCATCTTGATCATAATGTGTGGGTTGGAACATGCACGGACCAGTAAATCCTTTCACCTCAGCTTCTTCACAACAGACCAGAACAGCATCCTCATTACTAACGAGACCACAATCCCTGCTCCATCCTACTGTCACTCGTCCTAGATTCTTAAACTCCTCTACTTGAGACTCATCCCCAGATCCATAGTGAGTATTCCCCTTTTCTTTTTTTGGCATTTTAGCCTGAAATTATTTAACAGAGAGTTCAGCAACTACTTGATTGTTTATTGATAGGGAAGTTACTCAACACTGAATAGACCAAAAATTGACACAGCAACCCAAATAAAAAAGGTGGCTGTACCAGTTTGACATGTCAACAGTAATCAAAGGCAGTCGGCTGTTTTTAAGTGATTTAATGTCAGTTTAATTAAGTGATGTTTACATCAGCGAATGAGATGCAAAGAAGCTGATCAACTTTTTGACACTGATGCTGCAGTGCCTTGGTTTTATATGCGGATGTGTACTATTTTTATGGTTTTATGGCGCACACTAGCACAAATAAAACACTTCTTATCATGGAACTAGCATTTTATAACCCACTAGAAATGAGTAGTATAAAATCTGCAAATTTGTTGTCGCGTTTCATTTCTTCAGTGTTAATATATTCTACAGGATGATGTTCTGACTGGGTGAGTTGGTCTTAAATTAAGTGATTTGTTTACACGTTTAGCTAGCCAAGCCGGCAGGTGGCTAATGTGATGCTAACATTAGCTTTAGCTTTCGCCCGGAGAAGCAGGCCGGAGCTCCAACCCGAAACGGTCAAACTAATTATTTAAGGAACATGAAACCAAAGTTAACGCCAATTTTCCCGGTTTTCGCTGTGTACCGTACAACTAAACGGCTCAGGGACAGAGAGGCGGCCAAGGTCGGCCAGTATCGACCGGCAACAGGTCAAGAGATAAGGCGCCGTTTATGGTTAGCTGCGGGTATCCGGATGGGATGAGAGGGAGAGCCCTGCAAGAAAAAAAACTTACTGCTGCACTCCTCGTCCGCGCATCTTTTAAAGTCGGAGAACCTCCTCTCCAAGGCTGTGGTTGACACGAGGTTAAATAAAAGTAATAAAATGCCCCGTCGGTAAAAATGCCTTGCTGCCATGCTGGCAGTTTTTGTGCAGCCCCTGGCCTGGGCTTCTTCTTCTCGGACTGCCGACGACACGTCAGCACACCCAGATCCGGCTGGGAGGGCAGTGCGGGCGGGTAGCTCTCAGAAAGATGGCTTTGATTAGCATAGCTCAAGACTCATGCTAACGCTGCAGGCTTTTAAAAGTCTCCAAGTACACCCTTCTCAAAGTTTCTGGAAAAATGTCGAAGGGTGCAGCTCAAAAAGTTCACACGCCTTTGTAGTAATCTAAGCTAAAGGAAAAAATGCCAACATTTTGATGTATGAACTGTAAACTGAGAATTCGAGTAAAATATAAGTTAAAGCTGCTGCTGCCTGGCTACGGTCACCATGGTAACCAATGCAGCTTGGTCTACAAGTAAATGAGAGGCAGACAGAAAATACAGACTGAAAGGCAAGCCTCAAGCAAAAAGTGACTGTGAGAAAACTACAAGTCAGATTATCTTAGCTCCAGCCAACTGGAGTTTACTGCTTGGCAGTGGTGGGATATAACCTTAGTACAAGTACAGGTAGTCCCCGACTTACGAGGTTCCGGACTTACGAGCTGGCGAACGAGCAGTAAATTTGTAAAGAGCATACAAAAAATACAGCACGTTTATGTGTTTTTAGATGAAAGTGTGTTAGCTAACCGTTTGGAAACAAGTTTCTGAGCATGTTTATGAACTAGTATGAACATTTGTGATGAAAAACGAGTGTTCGTAGTAGCGCGAGCATAAATTTTCCGACTTCCGACCGAAAATCCGGACTTACGAGCAACACGTGTTTCGGGTTCCGACGTACGAGATTTCGTGTTACGAGACAGTCGTAGGAACGGAACTCGCTCGTAAGTCGGGGACTACCTGTACTTTGTTACTGTTAGGGTTGCAACAACGAATCGATAAAATCGATAAAAATCGATTTTTAAAAGCGTTGGCAACGAATTTCATCATCGATTTGTTGTGTCGCGCGATTATGCTTCTTTCACGGCGCCGCGAAGCTGTTTTGTTCACCGGTAGAGCGTTGTCAAAGCTGGCTGACTGAATAAAGTTTTGGGAGGGAAAAAACTGCAGCGCGCTGCATGTGTGCAGAGCCTCTGCGTGTGTGGCTTGAACAAAGCGAGGAGGGAGGCGGAAGTAGAACAGAGACGATGTTTTCAAAGTTATTTTACAAATGACCGACGCGACGCAGAAAAAACTGTTTGACCCAAGTCAGGGAGCACCTGACGCTTCATAAAGATAAAAAACTGCAACATGCTGCTTTGAAAAGTGACGACGCGACACGAGATAACCACGCGGATGAAACATAAACATGACGGACTTCACCACGGTGTGAATGAAGGAAGAGCAGCAGGTAAGTCTCTACATTAAACCATATTTGTTCTGTTTCAAAGTGAGAAAACGTAATGTCAGTGTCTGGTAGCTGCAGCTGCTTGTTTCTTAGCTGTGACAGAGAATGTGTGTGTTTTTATTTTTAATGCAACGGTACAAGCAGTGTTTAAATGTGATTTATAAATAAATCTAACACAAAGATGGTGATAATTTAATGATTTAGCTTCAACTTTTAATTTGCTGGCAAAGTCTGAAGACACTGCATTGTATGGAAGGATGAATTGCATTTAAACAGGAATTACAGTAATTTATTCATCTACTCAAGTGTGTGTAATTAGTATTTTTGTGTGTGTGTGTGTGTGTGTGTGTGTGTGTGTGTGTGTGTGTGTGTGTGTGTGTGTGTTTAACCTAGCACTGTAAGTGAAACAAGGCATTTCTTGAGTTACTGTAAATTATATAATACATATAAACTCTCTCTCATTCCAGAAAACAACAATGACAGCCTTCATGATGGACAGACATCATGCACACCACAGCAAGCAGCAGAGACTGAAAGATCCTTACATGAACGTCACTGACATGAGGCCTCTGTCGATGGTTGAAGACGAAGGCTTCACTGCCATGATACCCACTTTTAACCCAGGTTACAATGATCCACACTTGTAATGGTAAATGGACTATACTTATATAGCACCGTTCTATCTAACTGATACTCAAAGTGCTTTACACTGTAGTATAAAGCACTACATGTCCTCATTTACCCATTCATACAGCACTCTACTACAAAGCTAATTGAACAAATCATTCTAAAGAGACTAATCAGAGCTTTAGCTCACATTCATACACCAATGGGGCACAAACATGGGGTTCAGTGTCTTGCCCATGGACACTTAACAACTCAGCCACAGCCGCCCCATCCAGGTTAAAACAATCCACACCTTTAATCCAGGTTACACTAGTCCCTCAAAAACACATTTTACAAAGTAGCTACATACTGTGCAGGTATAAAGCATACATTTGGATATATGTTTGTGTACATTTATTTTGTATTGAAGCTATTTTACTAACTTTTTTTAAAATTATTCAATATTTTACTAACAGAATAGTCAAGTAGCAACCTGTTTTTTGTGAGATTTGATATGTCAGTCAAATTTTGGAATAAAGAGGTGATAATTAAAACTTGTTTCTTTTCTTTCTTTTTTTTTGCCGATTCATCGATGAATTGAACAAATAATCGACCGATTAATCGATTATTTAAATAATCGTTAGTTGCAGCCCTAGTTACTGTACTTAAGTACAGGTGGTCCCCGACTTACGACGGCCTCGACTTACGACGTTCCGACTTTACGAACGAGCTCCGGTGAACATTAAATACTGTACAGGTATGTGTTTGTAAATGAATGTGTGGTGTAATGTGTTAGCTAACTGAAAGTTCTGTGCTTGTTTATGGACCAGTATGTACGCTTGTTCAGTCTCATGTCGATGAACGGGTGTGCGGCGCAGCGCTAGCATACATTTTCCGACTTATGGCGAAAATCCGGTTTTACAAACGTCACGTGTAAAACGTTCCGACTTACATTATTTTTGTGTTACGAACGGTGCGTAGGAACGGAACTCGTTCGTAAGTCGGGGACTACCTGTACATTTTTCACGTATCTGTACTTTACTTAAGTAGAGTTAAATGTGGGTACTTTTTACTTTTACTCCACTACATTTTACATTAAGTATCTGTACTTTCTACTACACTACATTTCTATATATGCGTTGAGTTACAAGTAACTTTCACGTTGCGATTTTTTGATTTGTTCGTTAGTTTGAAAGTAATCAATGGTGAGAGGGGAGTTGGTCCATTGAATCATTTTATTGCAAAGTGGACAGGTAACATTAAACCCACCTTCAAAAAGAGCTGGACCAATAATGTTCTAGTATATATGTCACTGAGCTGGGGCCACCCACAGCATCGCCAACATACCCACAATTGGATTCCACTGTGGGGAGTCAGGCAGAAGATATGCACCACCCATGGCCTTATTAAAAAACTATTGAAAGACTATTGAAAGACTGTTCGGTACAGCAGGACAAATTCTCTCTCGCAAAAGAGACAGACTGGACTCAAATAACTTTGAAAACCAACTTCTAACTTCTTCTGAACTTGAACAAGAAATTCTTGCTGCAATATTAAAATGTGTCAGTTCATGGATGTTAGGAGACAAGAGATGTCTCCAAATGTCTCGACACTCAGGTCCAAGTTTTGAAAATGGTGTCAGGAAGTTAAAATATTGTTCTTGACCCATGGTTGACCATGGTTGACTAGAAAGTGTTTTAACTAGAGGTGATGACAAACTGGAGTTGAAATGATCAGGTCTATTCTTTTGTTAGGTCTATTGCTCCTTTTTTCATCAGACAACTTTTACTTTAATGCGTGCAGTTAAAATGACACATTGGTTTTACTTTGTGTTGAATAAAAAAAATTCAAAGGTAAAATCATTCCTCTTTCTTACCCTGATGCATGCTCAATAATCCAGGTAGAAAAATCTAAAAAAAAAAGCTAAGTCTGGTCCTCTGGACATTCAAAAAAAAAAAATAATAATTTGTAGAAACGTTTCGTCTTTCGTCCGAAAGACTTCCTCAGTCTGAGGTGCTGTGTTCAGCTCAGTCTTATAAATAGCACCCGCTCACAGTGTTACACAACCAGTTGGCTGATGACAGCCGAAACCAGCTGCTCATTCATTCAACCTTTATTTATACAGGCTAGCCTCGTTGAGCCACGGGGACTCATTTACAAGAGGGACCTGTCTCACTCACACCCAGGGTCAATTTAGAGTTACCAATCAGCCTAACATGCATGTTTTTGGACTGTGGGAGGAAACCGGAGCACCCGGAGAAAACCCACGCATGCACGGAGAGAACATGCAAACTCCACCCAGAAAGGCCCCCGGACCGGGATTTGAACCGGGGACCTGCTCGCTGAGAGGCAGCAGCTCTACCAGTTGTGCCACCGTGCTCACATGATCAAGGAGGACCATCAGCCTAACGATGGATCGTTAGCACCCTGATGGTTGTTTGCTATTCACAGAGGGCTGAGTGATACTAGCAATAACAGCATTGTAAGAGGGGGACAGTTGAACCCGGAGGCCATGACAGTAGATGTGTGGAATGTGGGGAAACAGAAAGTGTAGAACATGTACTGATGGAGTGCATTAAATATACAAATGAAAGGGACAGATTGAAAAGAAAAGTCAAAGAGGCAGGGAGAGTTTGGAGTATGGGAGGAATTTTAGAGGACTGAAGGGGATACAGATAAAATAAAAGATGTTCATTTATCTACATAACATATTAAAGGAGACCACATATAGGTCTTAAAAAATTTATGTTATGTCTGTGTGCTATCTTGACAATATTAATTCATTTTAATACACAAAATAATTCTTAGATAATTAATTATACCCTTTTTAATTCTGCCATTTTTAACTTTCGTTTTGAACGACCGGTTTCTGATACTGAGTTCTGAAGTCCACGCCCTTCAAAGATCTGTTTACGCCCTCTGCACAGCCAGTATCTGTAATGTGTTGTTGTTTTAAAATTAGCTCTTTTTTTATTACTCATTTGACTTACTGTTAGTGCTAGCTTAAGATAACTTACCGAAACCCGTCTGAGCGCGCCGCAATTTGCTGCTCCTTTTAGCATGAGACCACCCGAATCCGATGCTAATGTTAGCTTGTTCCTCTTCCGGTGTTCGCCAGCTCCGCTCGTTGCACGCGGCGATTTTGGGAGTTATCGCTGTTCCAGTCAAGACAACACAAAGTTCACCAAGTGTCTCCCGTAAATTAATCCGTAAGGAGAAGGTCCTCGCTGCTGCGAGGCTGTACAGTTGAAGCTCCGCTCCATCCGCCAGAAGAGGGTCCCGTTGCCGCCGGTCCCTACGCCGGGGGTCTGCTCGTTTAATTTTTGCCGGCTGCGCGTTGGGAGCGATCGCAAATACACTAAAAATTGAACTAAAACATAAAAATAACAATTATACTTTATTTATAAAGCCATTTAAAAAAAACACAGCTGCAACAAAGTGCTGTACACATGAAATTAAGAACATATAAACAAAAGATGAGATGAAATCATGAAAAACAACAGTCATGTGTTTAATACAGAAGTGGGTTGAGCCTAACCAGGGGTTGCTAGGTGAGGGGCTGGACTCAGGTTGTGGTGGGTTGTCCTCTCTCGCTTGTGACGTAACATGCGAGAGTATTTTAAAACGAACCGTTTGTATCACAGTAAAATAAATCTACTTAGAGTAAATAAACCACTGGGTGCATTTTTTTGGCACAAGGACTGTTTTTTTATGAAGTAAATACCCAAAGTTGAGTAAAAAAAACATTAAAAAGTGAATTTTGCAAGTGTGGTCCCCTTTAAAAGTAGAATATAGGAATAGGAGGCCATGAGATACACACTCTTGCTCAGTAAGTGGCGGTATGCACCTGAACGTTGTTTGCAATCTGCCATTAAACAGCAGCACGGTGGCACAACTAGTAGAGCTGCTGCCTCTCAGCGAGCAGGTCCCTGGTTCAAATCCCGGTCCAGGGGCCTTTCTGGGTGGAGTTTGCATGTTCTCTCCGTGCATGCGTGGGTTTTCTCCAGGTGCTCTGGTTTCCTCCCACAGTCCAAAAACATGCATGTTAGACTGATTGGTGACTCTAAATTAACCCTGGGTGTGAGTGAGACAGGTCCCTCTTGTAAATGAGTCCCCGTGGCTCAATGAGGCTAATAATAATAATAATTTGTCACATTTGTCATCTGTGTATGTTTCCCATACTTGACAGACGAAATTTCTGTATAAATAAAGGTTGAATGAATGAAAACTAAAAGAAGAAGAAGAACCCGGAGGCCTCCACCCCTGTTTAATGATGGACGGTTTCTTTTCACAAAGATAGCCTCCTTTACTCCTCTCTCAAACCATTGTTCCTCTCTATCAAGGATGTGAACATCTTCATCCCTGAAAGAGTGACCGCTGGCCTGGAGATGAGTGTAGACCGCAGAGTCCTGACATGATGATGTTGATCTTCTGTGCTGGTCCATCCTTTTGGCCAGTGGCTGTTTAGTTTCCCCAATACAGTATAAGACTGATCACCCTCCTGACACTGAACAGCATACACAATATTACTCTGTTTTTTCCGAGGGATTGGATCTTTGGGATGAACCAGTCTTTGCCGTAATGTGTTTTGGGGTTTAAAAGCCACTGGGACATTGTGTTTAGAAAATAAACGTCTCAATGTCTCTGAAACTCCTGCAACATACGTAACAACCACTGGTCTGGGTTCCTTCTTTTCACCTGATGGTTGCCTGTTTGGGTTTCTTCTCTGTTTTCATGTACGTATTTCTTCTAGCGGCCGCCAAAACTATGTTCCGGAAATGTGTCTCTATGCTCCGCCCATTTCAGTGTAGCACAATGATATGTATCCCCCAAAAGGTGTGCCCCAGTCTCAGGAGCGCACACAAAACTGAAACGGAGGATCTGTGTGACTCCGCACAGACGTCAGTCATAGTAAATAGTTCGATTAAAATAGCGGTACGTATTGATTTACAGTATTGTGAGTGTTTAGTCGCGCAGTTTTTTTATTTTTAGATCGAATTTTCATGCTTTCTGCGCGCTCCCGAGACAAGGAGCTCCAATTATTTGGGTTATATTTATCTCGGCGTAACACCTGTCTGAGCAGCCAACAGTGTGCTGCAGTTTCGTCTTGGCTTCCTGTAGGACACATGGACTTTACAAATGGAAAACTAAAGATGTTCCACGCATTTCACCGTCAGGAACTTAAACTCAGTAAAACTGTTTTATTTTAGACGTTAGCTCGCATTAGCTGGTAGCATCGTTTCAGAAACATCGTTACAGCTGAAAGGTAAGTTGCTTGCTTTGACGCTAACTTCAGCTTCGTCTTGCTTTGAACCTCACTGTTGTGACAAAAAACGCATTTCATTAAAAATTTTTTTTTTTCAATTCATACATTTTTCACGAAAAAAGGGTAAAACTCGCTTGAGTTACAGTAACTGAGAGCTATGCGAATGAAGCTAACCACTAGCATAACTCTAAGTTTATATCTTAATGTTTTATACATCGTGGTATCTTGTGGTCCATTCGTCTCACTGTGGGTCATGATGCACCAAGTCCACAAATAAAATTACATTTAAGTATGATTGCTAATCCCCCGTAGTTACTGCACAAGATTAAAACAGTAATAAGTAGATTTTTTTAAAGGATCTATTTTAGTTTTGTGTGTGTTGTCATTATATCCTTATTAGGATTATTAGTAGCATTTGGACTTAAATAGTGATGGTTGGGGAGTCATACGTCATAGTTTGTGGGTCAAAAGTTAAAAAAATTAAAAGTTTAGAAATGTAACTATAATCTGATCCGAATTCATCCAAACAAAATGACAACAACTACCAATACTTTTCAATTAATTATATTTAACTGGAAGAAGGAAATGACTCGTAAAGATGTCGATGTGAACTTACAATCAAACAGAACCATGAAGCTGAATTTACAAAAGATTAAGTAGCGTTAAAATGGCCTAGTTTCTCATATTTTGATTGTTTCTGTGTACCGGTACATACTTTACCAAACAAATGTAAAATGCCAACTGACTTAATACACCCCCAATCCTTTTTATTGCTCAGCTGTCAGCTGAAAGTGTAGGAATAATTAACTGATGATGATGATAAACTACTCACACTAGGACTAAACCCCTCCATATGTAACTGGGTCCTGGATTTCATAACCAAAAGGTTGCAATTAAGATCCACAACTTCTCCTCCACCATAATAACCCTCAGTACTGTACTGGCTCCCCTCAGGGCTGTGTATTGAGCCACCTCCTGTTCCCATACTTTATATTTTTGGGATCTTGAGTGCACAATTTCGTTCCACTTTCCAACTTGCATTGTATTTTATGTTTTACTAACGGATGTTTAGTTGTAAATATTTTAATACTATTGTTACCGTTCCATTTCATGCAGGCTGCCGCCCTTTAAGCCACGCCCTAGTGGGTTTATCCCTTCGCTTCGCACCAATCACCGAAGACTTCTAGTCCACGCCCACCTGCCATGGGCCCTGCCTCGGTCTGTTATTTAGTCTGCTGCTGACCGAGAATCGACTCCCTAAAAATTTTCACGCCATATGATACAGAAGATTTCATCCTACAATGGCTTCCAGACAATCTTTTAAGAAGTGCACAGGATGCAAACCCGGCTTCATGCTGCAGGCCGACAGGCATCTTGTCTGCGAGATGTGTCTTGGACCCGAACATGCACAGCAGGCGCTGGTTCAGCACCCGGAGTGTCTTGCCTGCCAACTCCTGTCTGAGGACGAGAAGGAGCGCCGGTTTGATCTCCTTGGCCGGACGGCAACGGAGGCTCAACCTATGGTGGTCGCTTCCCCCTCCCTGTTGTTCCTGGAGAAGGGGGATTACGCGTCCACTGGGGTAGTTAGCGAGGCCGGCCTGTCCCCCGCTGGGGGTTCGGGTCCGGTCTCACCCTTCATTCCCCAGCTGGAAGGTGCTAGCAGTCGTGTTGCCCCACTTCTGTTGAAGTGCGTGGAACCGACCCTACCCCCCACCGAGGGAGAAGCCGTGGTCGGAATGGCCGTCATGACCAACGCGCAGATACCAGCTTGCCCGCCAGCAGATCTGGACCCAGTGGCCTACCAGCTCTTTGACACGGAGTCGTGCAGCAGCAGGGCACCGTCTCCTGAGGGTGAGGGACAGCCGGATCCCGACACAGTCGAGCAGGGTCCTCACGTCAACCTGGCCAACGCGTTGCCCAACATCATCAGGTGGGCAGCGAGAACGTGCAACATGACGGTCCCTGAAGGCACCACACAGGCGTCTTCGACACCACTTTTGGCTGGACGGTTCGCTGCGAAGCCGGTGAACCAGGCGCAGATGATCTGGCCGTGCGTCCCGGACATCCTCTCCCTGCTGCAGGCAGAGAGATGTGATCCGCTGAAAATGAGAGCTCCTGTCTCGTCATTTGTTCCGGTGACGAAGGTCCAGGGCCTGACGGACCAGACCTTTCCCCCGGTCCCGCCGTTGGAGCAGAGCTTGTCCGCGGTTTTTGGACTGAAAGCCGCAAAACATGTGGGGAAGCCCGCAACACCACCCGCACCTGCAGATCAGTTCGCCATGAAGATGCAGGACCGCATCCACAAGTGTGCTTCACAGGTTGCTGCCGCGGCAAACAACATCGCGCTCCTGGCGCTCGGAGTCAGGCTGGAGCCGACGCACGAGAAAGCAGGAGCAGCTCTCGACGCAATCACCAACCTGTGCGGGGCACTGGCGACCTGCTCTGCACGGATCACAGCGTGGGCCACGCTGCTCCAACGACAAGTCTGGCTCAAACTGTCTCCCACCATCACGGAGGAGGTGAAACGCCAGCTTTTGGAGGGGCCGATTTCACCATTGGGCCTGTTCGGTGAGCATTACCACGCTGTGTTCGAGCAGCTGCGCTCATCCACGGAGGCGCTCGAGCAGGTGAAGAAACACTCAGCATCACCTCAGGCAGACCCTCGTGCTGCACGCGGACTGGTGCGCCCTAGGGAGCAGAGCAGGGCGTACCGCAGCGTGCAGAGGTTTTCATCCCCGTCACAGACCTTCGCTGTGCCGCAGACCCCAGCTCCGTCCGGAGGACACCCGGCTCACTATTACCAGCGGGCCGGGAGCTCCAGAGGCAGGGGTCGCCAGCAGACCTCATGGGCCAGTCAGCACCAGGTTGTTAAAAGAGACATGTTTAAAAAATGATTGTGTGAAGGGGATGGGTTCAGCAGTTTTTTTGTGTTCTGAAAATAAAGATTCTGTCTTTGAAAACAGTGTTTTTTATTCCGACATGCTGGTTGCCTCTTTTCCGAGGTCCGTGAACGCATCTCCAGGTCCGTGCAGTACAAACAAAGCAAATTCTTTCATACAAAGCCAAGCTACAAGTGGTTTCGATGTTCCCCCTGTGACCACTCCAGCCCCGCCTCCCCACACGAGGACAGGGGCATGCGTACGTGACTGCCAGCAGGTACACAGCGATGCACAGTCATGTCAGACAAACTTCTGCATTTGAGAGTTAACACAGTTAACTCATGAGCCTGGCCTGGACGTAATAGTTCCAGCCAGGACTTTTCTGTCTACTTCAACAACGAGTCAAACAACAGGTAATGTCACTGACCAGTCTCAAAAAAGACGTCTCTCATACACACATGATTCAAACGTGTGTCAGTGCTGCACCCGTGAGGCGGCGTGCAGTAAAGGTCCCTTTTCATTCCGGCATGGTTGCCCCCTTGACAGATCACAGAGCGGTTTGACTGCAAACTTGCTCTCTGAACAAATGGTTACGGCGTCTGGTTCGAGACGGTTATACTCTACAGTTTGCAATGACGCCGCCCAGGTTCAACAGAGTTTGGAGACGAAACTCTCCTCCTCCACGGGGACGGCGCTGAGATTGGAACTTTTGTCGAAACACGTCATTTCCGGGGTTCCTCCGGATGAGGAAATGAACGGTTTTTATTCAAAATATTTCCTAGTCCCCAAGAAATCAGGGGGTCTCAGGCCGATTTTAGACTTGTCAATTTTCAACGACTGCATTATGAAACGTCCTTTTCATATGTTATCGTTGAAGCGTGTTCTCGAGAACGTGACGTCAGGGGACTGGATGGTACTAATCGATCTCAGAGACGCTTACTTCCATATATCGATCGTCCCAAAACACAGGAAGTTCCTCAGGTTTGCCTTTCAGGGAACCTGTTACGAGTTCAATCGTCTACCCTTCGGGTATGCGCTTGTGCCGCAGACTTTTACGAAGGTCATCGAAGCAGCGTTACAACCGCTGCGTTCGAGAGGCTTCTGAGTCATGTATTACATCGACGATCTGTTGCTCCTGGCTGGATCCAAGATGGAGGCAGCAACACAGACGGAGATTCTGGCGAGTCATCTGACCAGTTTATTATTATTACATTTTGGCAAAAATTGAAACAGAATCTATGATTGTGAAAAAAATGCTGACTTTATCCTCACTCTAATAAAAAACACTGAGCATAATCTGTGATCAATCAATCAATCAATCAATCACCTTTATTTAACCAGGTAGAGCCCGTTGAGATCGAGATCTCTTTTACAAGGGTGACCTGGTCAAGTGGTCAGCAGCACACGTCACAATATTCACAGTATATGTGAATAAAACATAAAGTAATCCTGATCCTTAAAAGTTAGTGTTTTTTAGGCAGCGTTGCAACACTTACTTTTTAAGAAATCACCACAGTTTTATTGTAAAACACAGACACATAAACCACACATAAAACCATAATGGTTTTATTACTGGCCAACGCCAGACAAAGGAGCACACTGTGGTAGAAAGTAACGCTGCCATTACATGAATATATGTTCGGTCGGAAAAAAACGCGATCATGACGATAAACATGTTTCATATATTTATGTTTTGCCCTCAGCATAACTTACCTTTTAAATGTGAAGGATGCATGTAAAGATCGCTTTTCTTTAGTTTGTTTTCGCGTGTTGTCCATCTCGGGTCGAAATGTCATCACTTCCGGGTCATCACTTCCGGGTCGTCACTTCCGGGTCAGCCTCGTTAGGACATTCCCTTTCCGTGTGATTCTCTCGTTTGCTAAAGTGTTTCAGGAAAATGTTAATTTGTTTCAGAAAATGTTAAAGTGTTTCAGAAAATGTTAATTTGTTTCAGAAAATGTTAAAGTGTTTCAGAAAATGTTAACAGAAAATGTTAATTTGTTTCAGAAAATGTTAAAGTGTTTCAGAAAA
>JBBPBX010031479.1:22111-34505 GCA_038048925.1 Garcialebias charrua
TAAATAATAATAATAATAATATTTTTTTTTTTTTTTTTTTTTGTGTGTTTAAATGTTCTTAATTTCATGTGTACATCACTTTGTTGCAGCTGTGGTTGTTTTAAAGGCTTTATAAATAATAATTATGATAAAAAAGATCATTTCTGATCATTTTTGAGCAATATTGGGCAACAGGAAGTAGGTCTTCAGTTTACACGGTCACAAATTAATGTAGAACACCGGACGCCATTTTAGGTTCAGTCACTGGGGTCTCCGGTCACAAATTACAGTAATGTAGAACACCGGACGCCATTTTAGGTTAGCTGCCCGGGAGCCGGCCGAAGACTGGTGACCAGGATGGCTTCATATGGATTAATTACGAGCTGGAAACGTCTCTGTGAACTTTGTGGATGTCTCAGGCAGCAGCAGCAGCTGCAGATTGATCGCGCCGCCGCTCCAACACCAGCTCATGGCTTGGCTAGCAGAAGCTAGCCAGCTAGCTAACACAGGTCTGGAGCAGCTGCGGTGGTTCACTGGCCGGCCGCCGCGCTGCTCGGCCCGACAACAATCAACGCATGGCAACCTAAGATGTCGGCTTTGACCATCTCAAAGTAAGAAAATATATTTTTATTTATTCTGTAAATGTGAATAGCAATGTTTAACATTACAGTACACTACTGTACATGCTTAAATGTGTGCGCGCGCTCCGTTAGCATGATAAATAAAGGTTGAATGAATGAATGAATGAATAATTTTTAAAAAAAAAAATAATTTTCACCCCCTACCTACGGCAGAATCGAGCTGCGAACCGTTCTTAGGTCCCGAACTCGTTCGTAACACGGGGGTTCCCTGTATAGATATAAAATCATTGCAGATAATAAATATAACAACCAAACACAGATCATCGGGTGTTGAAAGCAACGGAATAGTAGTGGGATGAACCAAAGTATTTCTCTTCTTTTTGTTCGGTTTACATTTTGTGCCCAGCGTGTGTTTTATGCTCATGCTTCAAGCTTTGTTTCCGATGGCAGCGTGTGTTCCACATATAGGCCTGGCATTTTTAAAATTCAAGAAACGAAGATATCAGCAAACCTTTAGAAATGGCAAATAGAAATATAAATTTGGAAAAACTGCATTTCCATGTAGATAAGTTCCTAGAATGAACTCTTACGACATACATTTTATGCATTGTGCACCAAGTCAACATCTCCGTGTTAAACTTTGCATCTTATCTGCCGTTTTGCAAAAGCTCACATTATATGATTAGTGACTTTCATTGGCTAAAGGCAGCTTTAGAAAGGAGCTAATCTTTGCAGCCATGATGTAAAAATTTTTTGTATTTTGTGTAGTTTAATCCTTCCCTGAATAATACAACACTTATATTATTGTTGGTTTTGTAAAATTAGGTCCTGAATCATTAAATATAAAATACAAATAAAACAGACACAGAGTATACAGACTGGTCATGTTCTTTGTCTGAAGGTCACGTTTTCATTTAACGAGACAAAGATCTAAACATCGGAGGTTTGTGTTTGTCAGACAGTGCACAGCACAGGCGATGTTTCTGCCAGCAACACAAGGACAGGCAGCATTCATGTCTGCAAGACAGAACCAATTAGTTTTCTCTGCATGGCCCGTCACCTCACAGTCATCCACGACCTGATGCAAGAGCCTCTCCAGTCTGCTCATTCAAACCAATTAAGGTCTGGAGGTGTGTGAGCACACACTCATTACCTGCTGCTCACAACGCGCTGCTGCTCTTCAGCTTGCTCAAAGCCTAAAAAAAATTAGATCACATTAACGGTTTCGTAATCTTTGTTTTTATCATGTTTCTTTTCTCTCCCAGAAAAGGGGAAAAAAGGCAGCAGCAGCCAAATTATGTTTTCACATCAGCAGACCCAGAGAACTATTTCTGTGCCTGTGAACGATTACTTTTTTTTTTTTTACACATTTAATACAATTTGAAACACAGTCAGCATAAAAATGAATAAGATGCATGTTTATAATCTTGTTGAAATACAGAAAGGGTTCGCAGCATTAAAGGAAAACAAAGAGATGTCAAGATTTGCACGAGTTAACGAGCACTGACAAAAGACTTGCAGAACAAAGTTAGAGCTTGTCTCTGGTGCACAGAACAATGAAAAAGAAAAAAAAGAAGAGATGAACTTGGAGTGTTTGCTTGTATGAACTTCTTAAGCTGTCCAAACAGTTTATCTGTGCGAGATGGACGACATCTGGAATGACCCAAATTCTTACGTTCCCTCTTGCAAAACCTGAAACCAGCCATGTAAACACAAACCTCCCAGGACTGAGAAATCATTTCAGAGTCCATTTTGACTCAACTTTCAGACGCTAGAATTCCCCTTTGACGACCGCGCTGTAGGGAAACCGGGAACGAGATGTTTTCCCACCACAGCAGCTTAAAGCAGCAGGAGTGGGGAAGGAAACAAAACATTTGACTTTCTCCGTCGCACCTCACGGTTATTTCCGATTCAAAGGAAGAGTCAGACTCAGCGTTACCTTCTGCTTTAAGCCTATTAAAGCGAAACCAGCTTTAATAATTACTGTGCACGTCTCCAGCTCCAGGTACTCATTTAAACTTTTCATTTATTTATAAAGGCAGCGCAGTGTGAGAAAAGACCATTGAAGTGCCTGCTGAGCTGTGTGCTCACGTGCTGAAAGGTCAGAACATGACTAATAAGGAAAAAAGTTGAATCGATTAAAAGGATTAATAGTCACTTGAGCTCCACGGTGAACATCAGGACCTTTAATTGAATCCAGACTGAGCAGTCAAGTCAGCATAATGGAAAAATATTATGTGGTCATGAATCTTATTTGCACAGGTAAACCCAAGCCTGTTTCAATTCTCCCATACGACTAGAGCATCCAAGAGCTATAGGAACACTGAAACCATGAAAATGCTTTAATTTAGATTTTTACAGAGATAGATTTATACTATGAAGGTGAACTTAGTGAGGAGATAAGGTGGTAGAACTCTGGCAATAGCAAATAACAACAAATTATGTATATACTGTATACAATTATACAGTTTTATGGATTTATTTTGATTTTTTCCCCCTCAAAATGGATTCAATCACAATTTTATATGTATGGTTTCATTTTCTTTATTAAACTATAGTCAGGGTGCTAACTGTTATATTCATATGTACACTTCTTAACAGATCAGTCTGTGCAGGTGCATCTGAAATAATTAGTATATCGTGAAAGTTATCATTTCATTTTTCAATCACTTCACGATAATAACTCATGGCCAAAAGAAAAGTCGCCACCAACAACAACAAAATAAGTCACATACTAGTATTTTGTTGGACCACCTTTAGCTTTGATTACATCATGCGTTCACTGTGGCATTGTTTCAATAAGCTGAAATGTCACAAGATCTATTTCATCCAGTGTTGCAATAATTTTTCACCAAGATATTGCATTGATGACTAGACACTAGGCATGATGGGTGCATCACTTCACCTGCCTCTCTTTTTACCCTGATGCACCCATCACTCTGGAACAGGATAAATCTGGACTCATCAGACCACATGACCTTCTTCCATTGCTCCAGAGTCCAATCTTTATACTCCCTAGCAAATTGAAGCCTTTTTTTCCAGTTAGCCTCACTGATTAATGGTTTTCTTAAGACTACACAGCTGTTCAGTCCCAGTCCCTTGAGCTCCCTTCACATTGTGCGAGTGGAAATGCTTTTACTTTCACTATTAAACATAGCCCTGAGTGCTACTATTGTTTTTCTTCCATTTGATTTCACCAAACTTTAAGTGATCGCCGATCATGATCAGTCAGGATTTTTTTCCGGCCACATTTCTTCCTCGAAGACGATGGGTCCCCACTGTTTTTCCAGTTTTTAATAATGCATTGGACAGTTCTTAACCCAGTTTTAGTAGTTTCTGCAATCTGCTTAGATGTTTTCTCTGCTTGATGCCAATGATTTGACCCTTCTCAAACAGACTGACATCTTTTCCACGACCACGCCATGTATCTTTCAACATGGCTGTTTAAGAAGCAACTCATTGCAGCAGTTGGGTTAAACAACTTGTTGCCAGCTGAAAGATCACCCATGCAGTATTTATCCAATAGGAGGCTCGTACTTATTTGCGTAGTTAAATCCAGGTGGCGACTTTTTTGGGGGCAAGGCAGTGTATAAATTCATTATACACACAGTGAAATAATACAAGCCTTTATATCTTGTTATTTTGATGATTATGACTTACAAATAATGAAAAACCATCCATCCATTATCGTTACCTGCTTCTTCCTTATCAGGTTGCTATTGTCACTGATGCCCATATCCAGCCATCGTTGTCCATTGATTGACTGGACAGGTCTCCAGTCAATCAATGGGACACACAGAGACAAACAAGACAAACAATCACTCTCTCATTCACACCTATAGGGACAATATATTGTAGAGTGACCATTGGTCATGCATGTTAACTTGATTGGTCACTGACCAATCAAGTTAACATGTATGTTTTTGGGCCCTGTGATAGACTGGAGGCCTGTCCACTTTGTCCCCTGCCTCTCACACAGTGACTGCTGGACATAGGCACCAGTGACCCCCTTGACCCGAAAAGGAAGAAGCGGGTAAAGATAATGGATGGATGTTTTTGGTCCGTGGGAGGAAACCGGAGTACCCTGAAAACCCATGCATTCACAGAAAGAATATGCAAATTCTACCCAGAAAGGCCCTCAGCGGGGATTTGATCCAGCAACCTTCTCACTGAGAGGCAGCAGATCCACCAGCTGCACCACTGTGCCACTTTAATGAAAAAAACCAAAGTTTCAAAAACCTAAAGATGGCAATATGTACTGTGAAGAGAATATATACTGGTAGTTCTTACGAGGTGACTGAGTGGTGTAAGAGATGGAAGTGATTTTTCTGATGATGAAATGGATAAAGGCCTCTCTGAGAGCACCTTGGACAGGATGGATTATGAATTAGGTCAGGAGAACTTTTTGTTATTATTATTTTTAATTTTATTCATTTACAGTTAAAAATAAATATGTCACATGATGACATAAACAAAAGTTCTGAATAAAAACAAGTAGTTTGAAGAAAACTTCACACTTCAAAAGTAAGTGAAGTAAAGGTTTATTTATATTGTTCTGGTGTTCCGGTAAATATTTTTAGAAAAATTAAAAGGAATTATGCACTTTGTCATGTTTTCAGCTGCGTCTTGCTGGGGGTGACGTGTTTATTTGCCTATGTGTGCCTCCTTACGGTTTCGTCATAATTTACTGTATTTTAATCATGATGGCAGTATATCTGGATTTAGAAAATGATTCCTGAACAATCATTAATGTGTTGAAGCATTCAGGAGTTACAGCTTTATGATGTTGGCGTCCAACTGTGTGGACATGTTGGACTCCATCTGGACACTTTGAAATATATATGAACCTACTCTCATAAAATTAAGTCCTGAATAATGATTTTTGGTAGCCTGGTTAAAACCAGACCCTTGTCCTTCACTTCGCTTTGTACTAGGGTCTGGGATTTCTCCCATAGAAAACGATTTCTCCGGTCGATTTTTGACCGGACCAATCAGAGAACAGAAGGCGGATTACCGGACCAATCAGAGAACAGAAGGCGGAGTTTTGAACGACGTCGACTGACGTCGTCAGTTAAAATGGCTGCCGCCACGAAGGAATTTTCATGAAAACAAGGTAAAAAACTATTATTTCTTTGCTGAGAAAAAATATATTTCTTAGCTGACGTTATATCAGAAGTGTTCCTGAGCTTAACAGTTCCTAAATCAATTCACGAAATGGTCAAATCTGCTGGATTTAAATTGTTTCGGTTTGACATTTTCCAAACAGCCTCGGGTGCGCTACGAAAATAAATGATAAAAAATCGAATTTTATCTCAAATGTTTCATCTAGGCCAACAGTCAGTAAATTAGAGCCATATAATTACACACTGGTAGCAGAAAAAATATCCACCGAGTGGTTTCTGAGCTATTTATCTGATAGCCTAGCCTGGTTAAAACCAGACCCTTGTCCTTCACTTCGCTTCGTACTAGGGTCTGGACTTTCTGTTATAGGGAAACGATTCTTGCTGGAGGCGTGGCCTCTGCTGATGGCTGCTCCCCCGTGGTCTGCTGAACTTGACTTCAGCTCCGCCTCCTGCTGAATTGTCTCTCGCTGCCGGCTGCCGCGCTGCATATTCTGTGTTTATATGTTAATAAAACGTCCTAATAAAATAAAATAAAACCATGGATCGCTGGTCCAACACACCAGAAGACCAGGAAATCTGATGGGACTCGGGCAGCAACGTAAAACCTGACTTTAATTCTCTCGTGACAACCTCAGTCATTTCCTTGTTCATTTCACTCAGCGGAGGGAGAGGAGGATGAGGAGGAGGAGGAGGGAGCGATGATCACTTACTTTTGGCAAAAAAAAAAGAAAAGAAAACTCCAGATAAGGGATTAAGAAGGGGAAATTAATAAATTTGTGTCACATATAAAACAGTCCTGCATCGCTTTGAATGAGAACATGCGAATGCTCGTTGGCTGCGTGCTCCCCCGTGGTCTTCTGAACTTGACTTCAGCTCCGCCTCCTGCAGCTTTTTCTCTCGCTGCCGGCTGCCGCGCTGCATATTCTGTGTTTATATGTTAATAAAACGTTCCAAAAAAATGAAATAAAACCATGGATCGCTGGTCCAGCACACCAGAAGACCAGAAAATCTGCAGGGACTCGGGCAGCAACGTAAAACCCGATTTTAATTCTCTCGTGACAACCTGAGGCATTTCCTCATAGCGGAGGGAGAGGAGGAGGAGGAGGAGGGAGGAGGGAGCGATCACTGGACTTTTGGCCAAAAAAACAAAAGAAAACTCCAGATAAGGGATTAAGAAGGGGAAATTAATACATTTGTGTCACATATAAAACAGTCCTGCATCGCTTTGAATGAGAACATGCGAATGCTCGCTGGCTGCGCTGGGACAGGTGGGGGCGTGGGTTAGGGGCCAAAAACTCCGCCCCTTCTGTTCTCTGATTGGTCCGGTCAAAAATCTACCGGAGAAATCGTTGTCTATGAGAGAAGTCCCAGACTGTGCAGTGAAGGGAAATGAGAATTGAGCGGAGCTGTGCAGGAAGGCGAGGGCCAGGCTACTGATAGCCTGGACCTCGCCAGGCTAAACTAACAAAACTCCGCCTTCTGTTCTCTGATTGGTCCGGTAATCCGCCTTCTGTTCTCTGATTGGTCTGGTCAAAAATCGACCGGAGAAATCATTTTCTATGGGAGAAATCCCAGACCCTAGTACAAAGCGAAATGAAGGACAAGGGTCTGGTTTTAACCAGGCTAGATTTCTGGTGTTATTGTAACCAAATCTGAACTGTTCACAGGTCAGACATGATGCTGCAGCCGCAGTCCATCCCTCCATCCTTCTATGCATAAACAAACAAATATTTTTATATTTTCAGATTAGAAAAATAAAATCTGATTTTAATATGTTTAAACTTCATTATTGTTACAGTTTCGATATTTATGTCAAAAATTCAGAGTGTTACCTTTAGAGAGAGACCAAGCTTATACAGTACATTTATTTGAACAGATTCAAGAGCAGCATTTCATTTAATTTGGGTATAATTTATTGAGGTGCTTTTCATATTTTGTGGGGCAAAACTTAACAGGTCAAAGGAACTGTTTAGACATTTTGAAGTGGGGTTCTGTGGAAAGGGTGAACATTTAAAAAGAACAGGAAGTATGCACCAGGAGAGGGATGACTAGTGGTGGTCATGTTTGACCAATGAGTGGTTGGTTTCTGTAAATACTATAATAATATCTATTATAATACTATGATAATATCTATTATAATACTATAATATACATATACAGTGTGCTCTGAACGGTCTTATTTAGGGATGCCCAATGTGCCTTACTGCATATGCCACTTTTTGCCTCTACAACAACATCAACTACTACCTCATACATATACTGTGTACATTGACTCATACGCTGCTTTGCCACTTTGCAAATGTCAATGCTAGAAACCTTTAGTTTATTTTAGTTATACTTTTTATACTCTTTTTTTATACCACTATGCAAAAAAAAAAAAAAAAAAAAAAAAACACAGGACAGTGTTAGTTTTACTATTTTTATGCTTATGTCTATTATTATATGTTTCAGTGTTTCAATGTTTAGATGTTTACTGTTGCACCGAGGGACTGAGAGAAACGCAATTTCGGTCCTGTGTATGTCCTGCACTGTACATATTGCAGATCTGACAATAAAGTTGACTTTGACTTTGACTTTGATAATAATATCTATTATAATACTATTTTACTGTCACTGGTAAAAGTGTTTTTCTATTTATTATTACAAAACACAACTGACATGCTTCTACATGTCTAAAATCATGTTTTTAAGCTGACTGCCTCTGCGACAGTCTGACAAAAGAGTGACAAGAGTTCATCTTTTTTTCTCCGCAGCAACGGTTCACACATCTGTAAAACTCTCCCACAGTCCTGCCAGTCCTCTCTTCACTAATAACGCCATAATGATGCCACTGTTAGCACAGCGCCGAGGCAGTGTGCTTTATAGACTGACCTCTAAAATCAATTCAGCAGCGCATAGAATCTAATAATGGAGGCAGGTCTGAAACTCCTCTCTTCTCCTCTCCCCATTTCAAGCAACCTTTTTTCACACAGCCTCCAACATCCATCGCCTTATCTTTATGTACTTATCTCCTGGTTTGTGTGTGTGTGTGTGTGTGTGTGTGTGTGTGTTTTGCTTCGGGAGCTCTCCGTGGACAGTAAATTATACACATCTTAGCCTGTCTCCATCGGTGCAGTCCTTGATAATGCAGTGGATGTTCTGCAGCCCTGTGGCTCACATTAACCTCATGAAGGGAAAGTAATAGAGCTTGTTTTGGCTGCTGCACACTACCCACACACACATGCATTTAATACCTAAATCTAAATCTACAGCTCACATGCCTCAGTCCCTTCACAAAAGACAAAACTGATGGATGAAAATGCACAAAGGTTTCAAAAGATGTGAAATAGAGGGGCTAGCAGGATGGAAGAGTGGAATATTTCAGGGTTTGAGACTCGCTGAGTCTGCTGCGGTTAATGAGTGGGGAGAAACCCCAGAATCCAAAAGCCTCTCCAAAAATAAATGACGTCACACTTTAAATAAAATTGAATGAAATTCTTTGTTCGGTAAAGAGGGAGGAAGATTGCAAAATTCACGTCCAGTCGTCAGAGCTGTCGTGGCCGCTCTGGAATGGGCATTAAGTGTTATATTTTCAGACAACAGAGGAGAGAACGGCGCTGTCTGGTTGTTAAAAATGTCACATCTACTGGTCACATCAGCCTGTTGTGGAATGTAAATAAGCCAACAAAGAAAAAGCTAGAGGAGATGAGTTTTGAACAGATAAAAAAAAATGCTCACAAATTGTCTGCTATAAATGCAGTTGCCCATGCCTGCCTGCTTTGCGTCACTTATCATTTTACAGAGTACAGACGGCAGAAGCAACGACAGAACAGCGACTATGGCTGCAGCAATAATAGTGATAAAATGTGATTTAAAAACATTACATAAAAAAAACTATTGTGTGTTCAATCTTCCTGCAGTCAGAGACCAAAACACCAAATTCTCTTTTACATTATTTAAAAATGAAACAAAAAGTATTTTAAATCATCTAAAAGATTAAACATGATGAACCGCTGAGTCAGTGCATCAACAAGAAGCCTTATAGATTCACTTCATGTCTATGCATAAACACAAAATATGCATTCATAAGTAGAGTTAGCTATAGCCTGATGTAATCATTGACCGGTTTTGCATAATGTTTTACTCTGTTAGTCCAAGTTATTACACTGTTTAACACAAATGCCGAACAGAACTACCGGTAAACACCTAGCATTTCTAAAAGAAGAAAAAAAAAGTTTTCATCACAAGTTGTCCATGAGATATTTTGCTAACATTACAGACAGATGCATTTTTTTGGTGGCTGGTCATAATAAAACCTGACTGTTTAAAGTATTTCAGTCTGTTTTTATTACAGTTTTACACACATCAGAACAAAAGAAAAGCACCAAACTCATCCTTTGCATAGATTAGTTCAAATATCCCTAGAAAGTAAATATGTCTAGTAAACCAGACCTATTTTTAAACAGAATAATAATATATTTTCTAATAATAACAAAAATTAAAATAAACAACTAAGAATGTAATTAATCTGTGTACTGTATAGGAGATTAACACACATTTTTAATCAGATATTTTCATGTGGAACATTACTGTTGAAAATAGACATTTGATTTACTTAAAGAAAGCAATTACTTGAAGCACTGAACAGGAGATTTTCAGCTAAGAGCAAATCCAAAAATACGCCTCTTAAATTTGGTTAATCAAAAATGGGAATACAAAATGAAATTTGTCCTGATGCATGCTCAACAATCCAGGTAGATAAATCTGACATGGTTGAGTCAAGTCCTCTGGACGGATTCTTCTTTGATGAAACTTTTCGTCTTTTACCACTTTATTTACAAAGCACTTAAATCAGCAACAAGGCCAACCAAAGTGCTGTACAGCAGAACAAACAAGCAAAGCACACAGCAAAAATATAAAGATCTAAATGGAGAAAGATAGTAACTAAATGACTAACATTATTGAATACAGACAATTAAAAACAAAACCACACAGTGTCAAACAAAAGTCAGGGAATAAAAGTGGGTTTTTAAACGAGACTTAAAACAGTGAGAGAGGGAGTCTGCCTGACATGCAGCGGTAACTCATTCCACAGTCTTGGACCTGCAACAGAGAAGGTCCTGTCACCTCTGAGCTCAAGACAAGTTCCTGGAACCAACAGAAGCATCTTGTCTGCTGACCTCAGAGAGCACATATGGCTGCAGCGGATCAGTGAGATAAGAGGGAGCAGAACTGTTCAGAGATTTAAAAACATACAGAAGGATTTGGAACTGAATTCTAAAGTGAACCGAGAGCCAGTGCAAGGAGGCCAAAACTGGTGTAAAGTGCTCTCTTTGGCCTACCAGTTAAAAATCAGGCAGCAGCATTTTGAACCAGTTGTAATCGTGCAATGGAGCTCTGACTGATTCCAAACAGAAACGCATTGCAGTAATCGAGCCTGGATGCATGACTGTCTCAAGGTTATTTCTGGACAGTATGGGCTTTAAAGGCATTGTGACATGATGTTGGAACATTGACATCTTTAGAAAGAGGAGCTACTCAGCTTTGATTTTTTGTACACAGACGCTTCGAATAATTAATATATAAAAGTATTTTTTAATCAAATAGTTTAAAAGACGTAACTCTGCAGTGCGGGTGGAGAAAGGAGGGTTCAAACGCCGACGCATTTTTATGACGCAACTCAATGAACGCACATTGTAAATAACAATGGCAGAGAACATAGAAACCGAGGAATTAATAATAATAATAATAATAATGTCTTTTCCTGTCATCTGCGTATGTTCCCATACACAGACGAAATTCGTCTCTGCATTTAACCCAACCACCTACCAGGTGGTGCAGTGAGCAGCCCGAAAGCGCCCGGGGAGCTAAGCAATTTAAGTGAAGATTTGATCGATTTGTCTTCTGTTTGGGAAGCCGAAGTTAGTGTGAGTGATTAACAAGAAACAGCTGGTTATAATGTAGGTCTGCAGCCGTATTTATTTGAGCCTTACCGTTCAGGGAGCGAGGGGTACTCCGAGCGTTCTAATAGCAGCCGCAGACTGAACTTCATGTCCCTACGTCACATGACGTCGCATGCGGAAGTACCCGGATTTCCCGTGACGAAATACGGCGCCAAGTTTAAAATCACTTTGAAACAAATTTTCATTGAGTTATCATTTTGCTTGTAAAAACGAACATAGTTGAATGATACAACATATATACAGTATGCCACTTTATGCATAGTTCCAACATCATGGCACAATACCTTTAATTTAGACAGTCGCCTCAACTGAAAAAACAAAAAAAAAAAAAACAGGATTTAACAAGTGTTTACATGACTGTCAAGTCTTTTATCAAAATGAAGACTGAAGAAGTTGTTTGGATAAAAGGCAAAACGTTTCAACAAAGAAGGACCCATCCAGAGGACCTGTCTCAACCTTGTTAGACGAAATGAAATTGCTTTTTACACCAAATATGAGATTTTTGTCTCCTGGGACAAATGCATATGGTCTGAGGCCAAAGTTAGCCACTTATCACAAACCACAGCATACACATAGACTGAAAAAACCTCAGAAGAAAACAAAGAAGCAGACTTCCAATAACAATGCTTACCAAAAATGATGATAGAACAGGAGGGAGCTCGTTTTTTGTATTTTTGATTTCAACATTTTATGAAGCAGGAGAGAAAAAGATGGTGATGATGATGCTCTAAAAAACTTATGTTACAAGTTTCAAAGAACTACTGGCATT
>JBBPBX010031480.1:11782-24734 GCA_038048925.1 Garcialebias charrua
CACAGCAAGGCTTTTAAGAAGATTAACACTTAAAAACAATTATTTGTTTGATAAAAATTATAGCAAATATGTGTCTGAGCTGAACTTTTCTTTAATAAATGAATAATTTTAGCAGGATAAACACCTAAAAATATATATTTGTTAGCTGACATTATTGTAAGAGTGTGTCTCAGTTTAATTTTTGTTAATAAATGATTACAAATCAGCTTATTTTATAAAAAGCCATAAATAGGTCACACCTGAATATAGGTCGCAGGGCATGCAAAAATTATAAAAAGCCGCAACCTATATTTCGGAAAATATGGGTACACCAAATTCTGTGACCCATCATATTCTGTGACCACAGGGGGCGACAGCGTACATTCCTCTTTATGTACGTCTTGAGGACCAGTGAGAAGAAGAGTATTTACGTAAACTGCGTAGCTCTAATAAACTGCGTAGCAGTAACGGAAATGGGACAGTTCCCAATTGAATGCGATGGTCTGTCTAACTGTGTTCAACGTACCTATTATAACCCTTACCCATTATAACCCTTACCCATTATATTTTTCCCGTCAATGCGACTGAAATAATATTTCTGGAAGTGTCCCATTTCCATTACTGCTACGCAGTTTACGTAAATACTCTTCTTCTCACTGGTCCTCAAGACGTACATACGCTGCCTGTCGCCCCCTGTGGTCACAGAATGTGATGGGTCACCAAATTTGGTGCAACACCTGCTTGGTCGAGGCCCGTGTTAACAGCAACCGCCACCGGTGCTGTTGACGAACAGGGTGTCGGCAGAAATTGTGCTACTGTTAGTCGAAGACTCCGAGGAGGGAAACGTGTCAGGAGACAGAGGGAGAAGAGGAAAGTGAAGAATGTAGGACTGAGGGTTGCAACTCTAAATGTGGGGACAATGACAGGCAAAGGTAGAGAGCTGGCTGACATGATGCAGAGAAGAAAGGTAGATGTTTTATGTGTCCAAGAGACCAAGTGGAAGGGCAGCAAGGCTCACAGCATTGGAGCAGGGTTCAAAACTGTTTTACCATGGTGTGGATAGAAAGAGAAATGGAGTAGGGGTGGTCCTGAAGGAGGAGTTGGCAAAGAATGTAGTAGAGGTGAAGAGAGTGTCAGATAGGGTGATGTGTCTGAAGGTAGAAGTAGAAGGTCTGATGCTAAACATAGTCAGCGAGGGAGGAAAGAGGTGATTGGAGCAGACCTGAATGGACATGTTGGTGAAGGAAACAGAGAGGATGAGGAAGTGATGGGTAGGTTTGGTGTCAAGGAAAGAAACCAGGAAGGACAGATGGTGGTGGATTTTGCCAAGAGAATGGAAATGGCTATAGTCAATACCTATTTCCAAAAGAGGGAGGAACATAGAGTGACCTATAAGAGTGGAGGAAGGAGTACACAGGTCGACTACATTCTGTGTAGAAGAGGAAACCTGAGGGAGATTGGAGACTGTAAGGTTGTGGCAGGGGAGAGCGTGGCCAGACAGCATCGGATGGTTGTGTGTAGAATGACTGTTGTTGCGAAGAAGAGAAAAAGAGTAAAATCAGAGAAGAAGACCAAATGGTGGAAGCTAAAGAAGGAAGAATGTTGTGAGAAATTCAGAGACGAGCTGTTAAAGGCTCTGGGTGGTAAGAAAGAGCTTCCAAGTGACTGGGCTACTACAGCAACAGTAATTAGAGAGACAGGTAGGAAGGTACTTGGTGTGTCATCTGGACAGAGAATGGATGATAAGGAAACCTGGTGGTGGAATAGTGAAGTGCAGGACACCATTCAAAGAAAGAGATTAGCCAAGAAGAAATATGACAGTGAGAGGACTGAAGAGAGGAGACAGGAATATAAGGAGATGGGACATAGAGCAAAGAGGGAAGTAGCTAAGGCAAAGCAGAGGGCGTACAATGAGTTGTATGGGAGACTGGACACTAAAGAGGGCGAGAAGGACTTGTACCGATTGGTGAGACAGAGGGATCAGGCTGGAAAGGATGTGCAGCAGGTTAGGCTTATTAAAGATATAGTAATGTTCTAACAAGTGATGGGAGTGTGACAGGAAGATGGAAGGATTACTGTGAGGAGCTAATGAATGAAGAGAATGAAAGAGAAAGAAGAGTAGAGGTCAAAATTGTGAACCAGGAAGTGGGAAATATATAGGGTGAAGTCCGGAAAGCTCTGACAAGAATTAAGAAGAGGAAGGCAGAGTAGGACCTGATGACATACCATTGGAAGTTTGGAAATATTTAGGAGAGACGGCATGAGAAATGGAAAGGAGTTTGGTTTTTGACTCAAATATTTAATATTTGAGGGTGAGAAAATGCCTGAGGAATGGAGAAGTGTGCAGGTGGCCATTTAAAAAATACAAGGATGATGTACAGAGTTTTAGCAACTGCAGGGGAATTAAGTTGATGAGTCTCAAAATGAAGCTCTGGAAGAGTTGTAGAAGCAAGACTTAGACGAGAGGCGAGTAGCAGTATACTGTAGTGTCCTCATGTCCTGCTGTCCTCATACATGTCCTGTACTAGCCTGGCCCTCACCTTCCTGCACAGCTCCGCTCAATTCTCATTTCCCTTCACTGCACAGTCTGAGACTTCTCCCATTAACAACCATTTCTCCGGTAGATTTTTGTTCGGACCAATCAGAGAACAGAAGGGACGGAGTTTTGGACCCTAACCCACGCCCCCACCTGTCCCAGCGCGCAGAGCCCTATAAAAGGGCTCTGCCAGCGCGCAGTCAGCGAGCACCGGCATGTTCTCATTCAAAGCGATGCAAAGCGATGCAGAACTGTTTTATATGTGACACAAATTTATTAATTTCCCCTTCTTAATCCCTTATCTGGAGTTTTCTTTTGTTTTTTGGGCCAAAAGTCAAGTGATCGCTCGCTCCCTCCTCCTTCTCTCCCTCCGCTGAAATGAACAAGGAAATGGCTGAGGTTGTCACGAGAATTGAACTCGGGTTTTACGTTGCTGCCCGAGTCCCATCAGATTTTCTGGTCTTCTGGTGAGCTGGACCAGCGATCCATGGTTTTATTTTATTTTATTAAATACTGGTCTGCTGCCCTCATACATCTCCTCCTACATGTCTTTGCGTGAGTGCAGCTACAGTGTGCGATCTCAGGACATGATTACCTGCAGTGTTCCGTCAGTGAGGACTGAACTTGGAAAAAGGGCCTTCTCCTACTCCGCTCCTGCTTCATGGAATATCTTACAAAAAGATCTGAAGCTCTCGAACTTGACTTCTCTAAATGGTTTTCAGAATCTGTTGGAATCCTGGCAAAAACCAATGCAGATTTGTTCCTGTCTTTGATTTTATACGTCTACCTTATAATGTTTTGCTAGTTTTTTGATACTTTGTTTAAAAAAAAAAAAAAAAAAAAATATTTTGTTTTTTTCTCTCTTTTTTGTTTTTCTATTGTTTATTGTTGGTTTGTTTATTGTTTAAGGAAATTCTACCATTGCTGTTCATTGTTCTTTAGTTTTAGCAGGTCGCTTTCGTAAATGAGCCCATGAGGTTCAAAAGATTTACCTGACTAAATAAAGGTTGAATGAATGAATGAATTAAAAAGTTTTATTAACATATAAACACAGAATTTGCAGCGCGGCAGCCGGCAGCAAGAGAAAAGCTGCAGGAGGCGGAGCAGTTGTCAAGTTCACCAGAGCACGGGGAGCAGCCATACATGGCTCTGAGGGGAGGGAGCAGAATGTTTTCCCTGTTCAAAATATCCAATGGTTTTGTTCCTCAGCAGAGGCAACGCCTCCAGCAAGAATCGTTTTAAAATGGAGAGGTCCCAGACCCTAGTCTGAAGCGAAGTGAAGACAGGGTCTGGTTTTAACCAGGCTAGTCCTGTACCAGTCTAACATACTTCTCTGCCACTCCAGATTTCCTCATACAATACCACACCTCCTCCCTCAGCACTCTGTCATATGCTTTTTCTAAATCCACAAACACACAATGGAGTTCTTTCTGACCCTCTCTGTACTTCTCCCTCAGCATCCTCAAAGCAAAGATGACATCTGTGGTGCTTTTATCTCAGCACAAAACCAGGACAGTGGTTGAGATGTGCTAGGAGTGACAGATAGCTTCAATGTGGAGGTGGGAGTGCATCAAGGATCGGCTCTGAGCCCCTTCTTGTTTGCTCTGGTGATGGACCGACTAACAGATGAGGTCAGGCAGGAATCCCCATGGACTATGATGTTTGCAGATGACATTGTGATCTGTGGTGAGAACAGGGAACAGGTGGAAGAGAACTTGGAGAGGTGGAGGTATGCACTTGAAAGAAGAGGAATGAAAGTCAGCCGTAGTAAGACAGAGTACATGTGTGTGAATGAGAGGGAGGAGGTGGAACAGTGAGGCTACAAGGAGCAGAGGTCACAAAGGTGCAGGACTTCAAGTACTTGGGGTCCACTGTCCAGGAAAATGGGGAATGTGGTAAAGAGGTGAAAAAGAGAGTCCAGGCAGGATGGAGTGGTAAGATCAGGAGGAGATCAACTGGGAGATAAAGTTCAGAATTAGGTGGTTTGGACATGTCCAGAGGCGGGATATTGGTTTTGGGCAATCACTCTTGTACCGTAATGCCTTTATTAAAGGTAAAACATGCTACCCTTCCTTTTTGTTTTGATAATTTTTGCTTTGACCCAGTAGCTCATAGCTGAAGTTTTTAATATTTTAGATGACATTTTGCTTCTTTTAACTTTTTCTTGTTCCAATAAATGTTGGTAATTATTACAATAAGTGCTTTGTGTTGTCATTGTTTTACAATTAATCTACATTTTTTCTACGGTATTTTACTTTTATGCTGTCAATAATAATTAAAATATTAATACATGCAAATTTACTGTCAACAGTTGACAAAAAAACTTTTAATAATTATTACCTGTGAATATATAAAAACTGTTAACGGTCAATAAAGAGCAAATAAATTAAAAACTAAATAATAAATGGATGTTAACAAAAAATACCTGATAATCTGGGCAAAACTTTTATCCACTGACACCGGACAAACATTAGGCTTACTGGAGTTTTTAAATTAATTTATTTTTATGATTCAAATATAAAATTGACAAAAGGCCTTTGTAATTTTTGTGAAATAGTTTTAACTTTGTCTTTTTAATTCATCTTTTAGGAATACTTAAAATATAAACAAAACACTTTGAGAAAAATAATTAATTTGTCATTTTTTTAATGCAACCAAATTGTGCATCATTACTAAACTACTTAGAAAAGTTAATTAGTTTTTGTTCTGACCAAGGCCTACTCATCCACAATGTCTTTTGTGATGAACTCAGCCTGTGTAGCTCTAAATATTCAAAATAAAAAACACACAAGATGGATTTCTGTCCAGACCGCTGGTTTTAAATCAGAAATTATCCATTTTGCAGGAGAAAAAATTGTCCAAAGTTTCTCTAACTGAGGAATCTCACGCTCAGATGTCAAAACGAAACCCTGCGACTCCAGAGACGATCAGCCCACACTGTTCTGCTCCAGCTGTGTAAATCCTGTGCAAAGAGCTATTGGATCATCTCACTTTATTTAAATCTCTGCAGACGTTTGGATGAAACTACGATGGAGATTATTAAACTTGGTTTGATAACTTTGCTGCTTCTGTCGAATGTTTTCAGTCAAGAACTGGACGGTGACACCAGGAGGGATGTGGTCAGAGAGGTAACTTTACCCACCAGATGTTTCATATTATCGGAGCTCGTCCCAGAACCAGCTGCAGGTGGGACCTAAAACTATTTCATTTTTTCCTTTACATGGAAGGCCAAATGGCCAAACACGGCAGTGATCCGGGACATGCTGGTGAAAATCAACAGGAAGTCAAAACAAGGAAAGAAAGGTTCTGGTACAGACTCAGGCTCTTGAGGTCCACAAATCACTGAACAGTCTCGCCCCCGTCTCTCTCTCGGATCTGATACACCCATATACCCCACCGCGTGCTCGGAGGTCAGCGGACCAGGTACTTTTGACAGTTCCAGGAACTCATCTTAAACAGAGGTGACAGGGCCTTCTCTGTAGCAGGACCAAGACTTTGGAATGAGTTACCGCTGCTTTTCAGACAGGCCCCTCCCTCTCGGTGTTCAAATCCTGTTTAAAGACCCACTACTATTCTGTTGCTTTCAACACCTGATGATCTGTTTGGTTGTTTTATTTATGGTCTGCAATGTTCTTATGTCAATTTTCTGTACTTCATCGTTGTGTGTTGCCTGTTTGTACAGCACTTTGGTTGGCCTTGTCGCCGTTTAAAATGCTTTATAAATAAAATGGTATGGTCTTGTATAAATTAAACCAGACTGCATCATCCGGCGCCAACAAGAACTTTTATTTCCTTCCAAACAAGAAAAACGCAGACGGCAGGGAAACGTGCCTAATTTAAAGCAACTTGATATAAAATATTAACTAACTGAGCACGTTGTAACAAAATTATTTTATTTTCAGGGCAGAAATTTCAAACCTTCGTAGGCCTGATGGGTAAAAGAAACTGACTATCAAGGTAAATATTCCAACTTTTGATGTTTGTGAGTTTAAATTGACCCAGTTAATAAAGCTGATTTCATCCCCTGCAGGAGCCCCGTGAGGATGAGGATGGAGTCAGACAGAGGAAGAGTCCATTAAAAAACATCCCTCATTAGATGCTGTTCAGACTTTCTCTGGTCAGTTTTCATCTCATTGCTCAGCTTTGATGATCTAACGCCAACAGCGACATCTAGTGGTAGATTTCTAAATCACATCATTTTTACAACAAACCATCTCACTCCTAAATACCATCACATGTTTATTAAGTAACATTGTACATTACAAACAAAAATAAAATTAAAAATACAGAGATGGAGTACATGGCCAAAGCAAAAAAAAAAAAAAGTGGTGTCAGCTCTTCATTTTTCACTGATCTGTTTCGGCAGAGTACGGGTTATTTATTATTTAAAGCCTCCAGAACGACTTGTACACAAGTTGGACAGAGGACGCTGCTGTCAGTCTGTGACGTTTTTATCTAAACATACAAAAGAACTTCAGCTGGCTCGGCATATATATATATATATATAAAAATAAACTAAAGTGAAGTATAACACTTACGACAAAATAAATGGTGGTCCAAGGCTAGAAGAAATAACTACCGGTAAACAGTTGTTACAATTCAGAAAAAACAACAACAAACTTAAGCCATTTTTGGTAAGTTTATAAAAAAGGCCCAAAGTGCGTTTTATTGTTTTATCTCAGATTATATGTTGTCATTTTAACCAGCTGCGCTGACAGCATGAAGGTTTTAGGGAAGATTTAGTTCATTAATGCACGAGTTTGGGTCAAATTTTCCAAATACTGTTTTTTTTCTTCTTCCTGGAAACATAAACTCCAACAGAAACTGATTGTACAACGGTCAAAAACAAGTCGCGAGCATTTCGTTTGGGACTTTGCTCTCCAGAAATCTGTACACGCCGGTCATTTCAAAGCAACGTTGGGGATGAAAGAAAGAGCAGGAGGTGGGAGTGGGGGCAGTATTTTGTTAAAACGACTAATAACGTCAATAAGAATAAAAAAAGACGAGTTTGGCCTTACAGAAGCTGCAGTGATTTTTTTCTTCTTCTGTCGTTAAGGTAAACACATTCCATGATCATGGTGACGAGGAGTCCTGAGGCGGGTTGGGGTGGTTCTGGCTGTACACGCAGACCCCCCTCCACCTCTTACAAAAGCAAAAAATGCCCCCCCGGTACTCCCTCTAGTGGCTGGGAGAAGGTGGAGCACAGGGGAGGTGGGGGAGAGAAGGGTGGGTGACGTCAGGTCCACAGCTGGTGTTCTGACCGGCATCGTTGGCAAACAGAAACAACTCAAGGTGGGGGGGTCCTGCAGAGTGTCTTTAGAAGATCTTGCCTTTCTTTTTGTTCTTCTCCAGAGTCCTGCAACAGAAGAACACAAACATTTAACAACTAAAACTCACCCACACCCTTCTTACGTTCACTCTGCAGGTAGAAGTGGAACAAATCCTTTTTTTGTTCGTATGAGTGAATCTGAACGGAACAAATCCAGTTTCCTTCAATCCCACACAGATCTTTATTTTTTTTTTGTGGCACCTCAGGATAAATACCTGATGTTTATTTTACGGTCATGTCATATTTCTTCTATTATTGTATCCATACAAGCACCCTGCAGATGTTGGATGTTGTCTATCATGGTGCACTAAGATTCATAACTGGCTGTGATTATCGTACCCACCACTGCACCCTGTATTCACTGGTTAACTGGACATCATTAACCTCACGCAGACTCTTCCACTGGTACATTTTCATCTTTAAATCACTTCTTGGTCTGCTGCCCTCATACATCTCCTCCTACATGTCTCTGTGTGAGTGCAGCTACAGCGTGCGCTCTCAGGACATGATTACCTGCAGTGTTCCCTCAGTGAGGACTGAACTTGGAAAAAGGGCCTTCTCCTACTCCGCTCCTGCTTCATGGAATATCTTACAAAAAGATCTGAAGCTCTCGACCTTGACTTCTCTAAATGGTTTTCAGAATCTGTTGGAATCCTGGCAGAAACCAATGCAGATATGTTCCTGTTTTTGATTTTCTACATCTGTCTTATGTTTTGCTAGTTTTGATACTTTGTTAAAAAAAAAAATCTATTTCTCTCTTGTTTGTCTATTGTTTATTGTTTAAGGAAATTCTACCATTGCTGTTCATCATTCTTTAGTTTGAGACAGGTCTCTCTTGTAAAGGAGTCCACGAGGCTCAATGACATTTACCTGACTAAATAAAGGTTGAATGAATTTCCTCTGATGTTTTTAGGGGTGAGCGACGAGCGTATGTATCCAAGTATTAACAAAGATCCAACGTCATGCAGTTTAAAGCTTGTAACTCCGTGTCTACAGCTACACAACACAAGTCTGGTTGCTTTGGGATTCTTTAAACCTTCAATAAAGGTTGAATGAATATTTGTCGTGTCTGGGATTATGGAGATTAACCAAAATAACACGCCAACAGTGGACGACATGTTGGAGCGTGTCCGTTGTAGCAGGCAGGAAGGTTCAAGGTTGTCATTCACATCACATGTGGTACATGAGGTGGAGCAGTGGGCAGCTAGGCAAGCGCCCGGGGAGCAATTAGGGATTAGGTGTCTTGCTCAGAGACACCACGACATGTGGGAATGGCTGGGAGTCAAACCTGCGACTTTCTGGTCCCAAGTCAGCTGCCCTGCTTCGGCCCCTCAAGGTCCCAGTTACACCCCAAAATAGCAAAAATATAAAGTATAAAAAAAGAAACCATATACAAGGATCTAAGATATATGCTAAACAATAATAATGTAAAACAATATGGTGTATGAACTGGGAGGAGACCAGATCAAATGGAAACATGGGACGTCGGATAATTTCATAGATCCGTCACGTCGTCTTCTGAGTCACTTCAGGGCTGTGGACTGCTCAGACTGCAGTAAGATGGAGGACATGTTTAAATATGAAGGAACGACCACGCGCTGCAGTGAGAACGTAGCTTTGACCGTCTCATGTTGAGAAATTATGCGTCACAGACGTTCTGGTCACACTGTAAACATAATGAGTGATGTCGAGTGTGAACGACTCTCAGCTACTACCACGTCAAACTCTAGCTCAACGTCTGTAAAACTGACTTAGAGCTAGCTCTGTGTTCGCTAAAGCTGGTTAGCTGTGGCTGCCATCTTGAATTGGGTATTTAAATTTCCAGACTGTGAATTCTGCCTCTCTGTCACTGCTTCCTGCTCTTCAAATTAAAAACTAATAAACTAAAGTTGATAAACTCAGCTTCTGGTCCAACAAAGTTCAGTCAGGTCATCTGGACGTTTCTTTTTTTAGCTGAGACTTTTCATCCTTCATCCAAAGGACTTCATCAGTCCGCGGAGCCACAACAAACTCAGTCCCTCAGGCAGTTTGATGGTGATAAGATGGTTTCTGGGGCCCTCCCTCTCCCCCGTCGACTCCTCTGAGGCAGCCATAGCCAAAGTGGTTCAAAACATCAAAGTTCATGCTCAACAATGCAGGTCAAAATCCAACAAAGTTCAGTCAGGTCATCTGGACGTTTCTTTTTTTTAGCTGAGACTTTTCATCCTTCATCGGTCCGAGGCTTCTGGTCATTAATCCATCTGGCTACAAAGTTTTTTAGGGAGAGGTCTGATCATTTTTCCTCCCACCCTTCGAGTTAAGAACTAAAGTCACTTTTACTCCACGGGCTCTAAACGAACATTTAGGCCTACATACGAATACAGCAGCTCAGACTGAGGAAGTCTTTTGGACGAAAGACGAAAAGTTTCTACTTTTTTTTTGTTGCTTTGTTTACGGTAGTTTTGTTTACTGAATGTCCAGAGGACCAGACTTAGCTTTGTTAGATTTTTCTACCTGGATTATTGAGCATGCATCAGGGTATTTAGGCATCGTTTTTTATTTTATTTAAATTTTCGCTTAAGTTTTTCAAATGTTTCAGTGAATGATAACAGAACAGTAAATAAAAAAAGGAATCTTCTACAATCCCTTTGTAAGCCGATGGTAAAGCAGACATCACCAACTCTTTTTGTTGTTTGTTTCTTGACAAATTATAATGAAAAACTTCTATTTGTATTTATTTTTACATTTATTTTGTTGTTTTTAGAAATATGAGGTTCACCAACAACTCTTTACCTAAAGACAACAGAGACAAAGAAGTGAAAAAAGGAATGTTGTGAACCCTCCATCTTTATGGTTCACCAACGTTTTAATTACCGGTAATTCATTGATCACCAGTTAATGTGATGATAATGGCAGTAATAACAACAACAACAATAATAATAACAATAATAATTAGGGATGGGGCCGATCCGATCCAGTATCGGTATCCGATACCAGCATAATTCAAGTATCGGATATCGGATCCAACCTGCCGATATTTCCGATACAGCTTCAAAGAGCACTTGTGTTCCATCACATACTTTGGCTGCCGTCTTAAAATTGTGTGAGATAAATCCAATGAAGACACTTTGGGCCTCACAACATAAACACCCAAACTTTAACAGCACACAAGAGGCAGGTCTATACCACACACATGTCCTTCTCACTCATGGTGCAGCTGGGGGAAAAAATGCTAAGCATTATGGGAAAGACAACAAAATCCACTCCCATAGTGGTTAAGGGGAGTAGACTGTGTTGTCTTTCCCATCATGCTTATCGGTTTTTTAGTTTTCCAGCTTTAGGTGCAGCTGGAAAACTAAAATATCGCTAAGCATTATGGGAAAGACAACAAAATACACTCTCTTAGTGGTTAAGGGGAGTGGGCTGTGCTGTCTTTCCCATCATGCTTAGCGCTTTTTTAGTTTTACCAGCTGCACCATGAGTGAGAAGGACATGTGTGTGGTATAGAGCTGCCTCTTGTGTGCTGTTAAATTTGCAAGTTTCCTGTTGTAAGGCTCAAGAGTGTCTTCATTGGGTTTATCTCACACAATGTTAAAATGAATAGTCTCAGTACAAAAATTACATTATACAGATTCACATACCTGAACAGTATCGGATCGGAGAAGTATCGGTATCGGTCGATACCCAGGTTTAAGTATTGGTATCGGATCGGAAGTGAGAAATGTGGATCGGTGCATCCCTAATAATAATAATAAACATCTAAAGACCAAGACCTGATTTCCTGAAGACAATGGATGTTGTGGGGCTGTCTTGGCTGACATACCTTTGCATCGTCACATGGACACTGGGGGCAGTGCCACTGGACTGGGGTGGTGGTTCCCCTCTTCTAAAAGGGGGAGCGGAGGGTGTGCTCCAGTTACAGGGCATCACTCTCCTCAGCCTCACTGGTGAAGTCTGTTCAGGGATAGTGGAGAAGAGTCCGATCACTGGTAGAACCTCAGATCCAGGAGGAACAATGTGGGTTCTGTCCTGGCTGGGAAACACTGAACCAGCTCTTTACTCTCACTTGGGTCCTCGAGGGGTCATGGGAGTTTGTCCATCCAGTCTACATGTGTTTTGTGGACTTGGAGAAGGTGTTTGACCGTGTTCCTCGGGGTGCACTGTGGGGGTTGGGCTGTTCGGTCCCTGTACAAGCGGTGTGAGAGTTTGGTTCTCATTGCTGGTAGTAAGTCGGACCCTTCAGGGTGAGAGTTGAACTCCACCAGGGCTGCCCGTTGTCATCGATTCTGTTCAGAACTTTTATGAACAGAACTTCTCGGTGCAGCCAGGGGGTGCAGTGAGTCCGGTTCAGTGGACTCAGGATTCATCTCTGCTCTTTGCAGATGATGTGGTCCTGTTGGCGTCGTCGTGCCGTGATCTTCAGCTCTCACTGGAGCGGTTCACAGCCGAGTGTGAAGCAGCTGGGATTAGAACCAGCACCTCCACATCTGAGGCCATAGTCCTCAACTGGAAAAGAGTGGATTGTTCTCTTCAGGTCGAGGGTGAAGGTTCTGCCTCAAGTGGAGGAGTTCAAGTATCTCAAGGTTTTGTTCACAGTGAGGGAAGAATGGAGCGTGAGATGGACAGATTGGTGCAGCGTCTGCAGTGTTGTGGACTCTGTGCCGGTCCATTGTGGTGAAGAGGGAGCTGAGCTGTAAGACAAAACGCTCTGTTCACCGGTCGGTCTACGTTCCTCCCCTCACCTCTGGTCATCATGAACTCTGGTAGAGACTGAAAGAATGAGATGGTGGATATAGGAGGTTGAAATTAAGGCTGCACGATTAATCGCATTTGCGATTATCTCGCGATATGTTAAAACGCAATTCACTAATCGCACGGGCTGCGATTTGACTGGTCACGTGACTTGGGAGTGAGCCGACTGGCCGCGCGCAGCTCTGAGCGGAGCAAAACAGAGCAGAGCAGGGAGGAGGAGACCGTGCGCTCCAACAGTTGCTTCAGGCTGGACAGAAGTCATAAAAGTTATAAATTCAGGTAAGTTAGCCCATGTAAACGTGTATCTGATGTTAGAGGCTGAAACACCGAGACCGCGGGAGATAAACAGAGCGCGAGCTGGTCATGTGACCGGGTCT
>JBBPBX010031481.1:8500-34502 GCA_038048925.1 Garcialebias charrua
TGAACCAAGGGCTACTTTTGAAGTTGGCAGTTTGCCGAGGGCTACTCGTCCAGTCTCAGTATCAAAAAACATAATTTTTCATCTCCCTACTCCTCACTTCTTTAAAGTAAATAAAACAGAACGTAATGTGTTGCTAGTTTTATTTAATTAAAGTATTTTATCAAAGTAAAAGAACACAATATTTGAAAAGCACACCATATTTTTTTAAAGAAACGAATAAACAACTGAACTGAACAATATAGAACTCCCTCATTAACACACTGAACTATTTACAAAAAGTTACAAAGGTGCAGATTTACAAATCTCCAACAATTTCAAATCTCAATAAAACCCAAAACTAGTCAGCTGCTCTGTGCAGCAGGATGGTGTGTCATCTGCAGGTGCTGAAGTCCCTCACTGGGCCAGACTGCTGGCTTCAAAGGGCCATTCAGAGTTCCACCTGGTTATAAGACAAGACACACACACACACACACACACACATTAGGTACAGAAAATGAAGGGCACACCCAAACTGCAAAATAAATAAATAAATAACACTAGCTAGCTAACTATGTAGTCTGGTCTAAAATTTAATAAAAAAAACAACATACAGACACATTGTGACAAGTCTATAGGAGACAATTTTTATGCAAGCTGTATAAAATAAATGTGTCTCTACCTTAGTGGGACTTCTGACATTGAGAGGAGGCAACATCCATCACTTCCTTCATGTTTAAAATCTTCCCACACAGGGCCTGTTGGTGGATGATGCAGTGATAGTTCAAAATGTCTGGGAAAGCATCATTCTGCTTGCAGAGTGCAACAAATCCACTGGTGTGACCGGTCATTGCTGGAGCACCATCAGTTGTTATAGAAATTAGTTTATAGAGGGGCAAGTTGCTTTTATTAACAAACTCCATAAACACATTAAAAATATCTTCTCCTCTTGTGTGTCCCTTCAAAGGCAAGATGGTGAGCAGCTCCTCTTTTGCACTCATGTCTGCAAAGGCCATTCTGATAAAAACACACAGCTGTGCTGTGTCCACCATGTCTGTTGACTCATCAAACTGAAGAGAGAAACACTCACATTGTTGCACGTTCTTTTTTAGCTGCTCCTCCACATCAAAAGCCATTCCCTCACATCGTCGTGTCACTGTTTGTCTGGACAACTGCATGTCTTTAATAGCAGCTACGATCTCACTTTTATTTTTAAAATCGTGAAAAAGTGCATCTGCAGCCTCAATAAACGCTTCTTTCATAACTTCTCCATCACTGAAAGACTTCTTATGTTGAGCCAGGATGCGGCTAACACGGTAGGAGGCGATTGTAGCTGCCTTACCTTTCGTGCTGGGCCGAGTGAAGATCGATTGCTGTGCTGCAAGCTTGTGTTTTAGCTCCCGCACTTTGTGAGTCCGTAAAGAACTTTTAGGAGGGAAATCTGCATCAAAACGTTTGTGCATCGTCTTGAAATGCCGCTCCAAGTTGCACTTTTTGGGCAAGGCAACGCTCGAATTACAGATGAGGCAAATAGACTTCGAATTAGAATAAACAAAAAAATAATCCTCCTCCCATTCTGTGTGAAAATAGTAAGTTTTCGTTTGCTTCTTCGCTTGTTTTCCTTCCATGTTTTCTGCGTACTGACATTCACTCCTCAGCGGTCTCACTGCTGTCTTAAAGTCTCGTCAGTCATCGCGAGACTGTGTCTGTGAGCATACAAGATGGGGAGGGCTGAGTAAAGCGTTCCTGCACATTGGCATATAGTCATTCCTCCCTCCACCCCTTCTGCCGGAGTTAGAATGAAGCTGAGCAGCGGCCACCACTTCTGCCGGAGTTAGAATGAAGCTTAGCAGCGGACATTTCACCTTGTTAACAGCTGAGAGCCGGCTCGTCAGCTGTTAGACAGGTTGAGCTTCGCGGGCAACTGGGAACCAGCTGACGGGCGACCGGTCGCCCGCGAGCGACTGGTTGGGCACACTCTGTTGTTGCACAGTTTAGCCACCAGAGGGCAGTGCTTACAATGTATTACTGTTTTCCCTCAACTTTTTTTTTTCTTTTGACTTTTCTTTTGGTTGCTATTTCATGCTAATTTGTAAAATAAATGAATAAATCTGTATGCCTCTTTTATGATTGTCTATTGTTGTCGTTGTTATCCACTGTTGTCATCACTCTTTGTTAAATAAATACGGTCTCTCTTGTAAATGAGTCCTCGAGGCTCAGTGGGATTAACCTGTCTAAATAAAGGTTGAATGAAGGTCAAACAGCTGGAAAGAACCTGCAGTCAGACTGCTTGAACAAATGTTTCACTTCTACACAGGTTGTTACAGCTTCACGGTGCATTCAGGGACAACTCGTCAATGATGTTGCTCAACAATCAGAGTAATGGAGATTAATAGATTGAATGAGTTTTATATTTAAATATTTAAAATAATTATTTGTTTAAATAACTGTTGAAATATCATTAGAACAGGAACTTCTTCTTTTGCTGCAGTCACACAGTTTCACCTGTTATTTAAAATAAATAAATATTAAATATGTTGCAGTGAAAGAGTCGTAAAATAAAAACACATGAGCTTTGGGAGTTTTTGAACAACACTGAAGTGAAAGTAGTCGATAAAAATGTGTGTTTGTTATTGAAAGCTTCATAAAAAGTCTGTACAGAACACAGTGAGGAGGTTTTATAAATGAATGAAACTAATATTCTACAGTCAAATGGCTGAAATGATCTCTGTTATTATTGATGAGCTGTAGAATGAGACCACAGTTCAATTTGTTCAGAATGTCACTTTATTTTCTAAGAGCTTTATGAAAAATGTGCAGTATTAAAGTGACTGCTGTCTCTGTCACACTTTAACTTCTTAATAATCTTGTAAAACGTTCAACTCATTTATTATTGTTGCTTAAATATTTATTGGACCTCACATTTAGAGTGTCCACCCTCAGTCCTACATTCTTGACTTTCCTCTTCTTCCTCTGTCTCCTGACACGTTTCCCTCCTCGTGATCTTCCACTAACAGCAGCACACTTTCTACCAGCACCCTGTTTGTCAACAGCACGGTGGTGGTCGTTGTTAACCCGGGCCTAGACAAAACTGTTTTCTGTCAGATGCCCTTCCTGACACAACCCTCACCATTTACCCGGGCTTTGGACCAGAACCAGAGATACACTGGCTTGTGTTCCCTCGTGCCTGGTTCTGACTTAAAACAAATAAAAATATAAAATCAGAGATATTTTTAATGTCATATTTTTGTTGTTAGCAGCTGGAGTTAAACACAATGAAAAAAGGTTAGATAAGTCATCTATGCTGCAGTTTGAACATGTTTGTATTTATTTGTTCATGTCTGAGTTTTTGTTGGTCTTTTAAGACAAAAACTGTTGTTTCAATGTAAAAACTGTTCATTCTGTGTTCTCGTGTCCTCTGTCACATATTTAGATCTCACTGTGACCATCTGTTTGTTACACTCTTCATTTTCTCTCTTCTTCATTTCTCAAATCCTTTTTAAAATGATCTCAGTGTCATTTTTTCCTCCAGGTCTTGGTTTGACAGTTGGGTCTTGGTCCTAAAAAGATGTTTTGATGTTCACATTTTACTACGTATCGTCTTTAGACCTGACATTTCTTCTTCTGTTCTACTATTCTTCACTTTACTTTGACAATAATATAATGTGCTGTCTTGCAGGACAGATAATAACAAATAATAATTCCTCAAAGTACAAGAAGTGAAGCTGAATAAAACATCAAACAAGTGTAAAAACCTTCAGGAAGTCTGGAGAACTATTGATGAAGAGCATTTTAGAAGATGACATGAAAGTCTGGCTGCTCACGCTTCAACTTGTTTCCATATTAGTCTGTACATATAAACAGTTTGTTCTCTAAGCTGCATGCAAATAAAAAGTGTGTGTGTTGTGTCAAAGCTCGTAGTGTGTGTCGAGGAAGACTCTCAGCTACAACCACAACAAACCTCAGCTCAACATCTGTAAAACTCACCAGGATCAATTAGCTGTGGTGGCCATCTTGAAACAGGTTGACTCCATCAATGAGTTAGTTGCAGGTGCATCTACAAAAAGTTTCTGAGACTGATTTGTTCAGTGGTTCATAAGATATTTTGCTAACAGACCTAAAAATTGAACATGAACAAAGACGATCATGTAGTTGTACGTGTGTGAACGTGTTCATTTTTTTGTTCTGCTGGTTTCTCTCTCAGACCACATGAAGACCAGAATATGGAAGGTCGGCTGAAGGAAAAGTCTCCAGGATCCACCTGTCTGTCCATGAAGAGTGACTGGTCCAATCGTGGACCTCCAGACTTCAGTCCTGAACCTGGACCCTCAGACACAAAGTAAGAAAACTGTTTCTAACTGAGTCCTGTAAGTCCTCAAAGAACAAAGAAGAGAATTTCATGTTGGATTTCTTGTTGAAAACTGGTGAATTCCCAGTCTGCTTTGATGGGAAGTTTCTCCTCTGACTTTTCCAGCAGCAACATGAAGATGTGACATGAATGAGAGCGACTGCAGTGCCTTGTTCAGCCTGACTCTGTCTGTTTGATGCTTTTTACTTTGTTCTTGTCTCCACTGTGGACTCTTCAACTTGACATGAGTCTCTGTAAAACCAAGGCTTTGTCTGCTTCATGATCACACTTGTAGTACTAGCTGGAGTGACCTTTGACCTCTGGACTGAATCATGGAAACACTGCAGGCAGCTTCATCCAACGTATCCAGAACACAAGGGAAGTTCTCCAACAGAGCGAGGCCAAAACCTTCAGGTTGAAGATTAGAACGAGTCATCAACGTCTCCGTCCTCACAAAGTATCTCCACAGAAACATGGAAAGAAAGGAGGGAAGAGACGGAGGTGAAGAAAGTGATAACACAACTTCCTGTTTGTTCATTTGTGAGAGGCTTTGAACATTTCACATTGTTTGCTGCTTCAGTAGAACAGCAGCTCAGAAGAACTCACTGAGGAACATATAGTGACCACTGGCAGGAAGCTGCTGCTGTCAGTCTGAATAAGACCCGCCTCACGTCACATTCAGGAAATCCATTTCATAGTTTGAAGCCAGCTACAGCGTGCGGACTGAGTGAGTAGCACTTTAGCTAACAGCTAGCCAACTTTTCATCGTAACATGTCCGCTGTGTGGAAGTATTTTACACTAAACACCACAAGACAGCAATGTGCAATGTCTGCAGAGCCATAGCGCCATGTTAAACTGCGGTCAAGTTAGTTTTACGTTGGACATTCGAGCTCTGGGGCTTCAGCGGGACGCCACTCTCGCTGAACCGAAACAGGGAGACCAACCGCGGCCAGCCGCGTCCAGCCCGACCCGCTATCTGACCGTCTCGTAGGAGGGACAGGCTGAGAGCGGCTGACCGAAAACAGAGCGGCCGCCCCGGATTGAACAATAAAAACACACAGCTGAAGCCACGGAGCTCAAATGTTCACAGAGAAGTTGCTAAACTTCATCATAATTAATGACCAACAGCTGTCAGCTGTAGAAAATGAAGGATTTCACAGCTTGATACTTGCAGCCAACAGCCAACAATCATAAAAAAGCATCTTAATTAAAAATCACAAGAAAACTGTGTTAAAAAACAAAACAAAACATAAACAGCTGCATTATAAAACAATGTAAAATACTAAAAACAGAAACATGTCTGTGTTGATTTATGCCAAGAACTTAGCACATGTACCATACCATTTTACCATACCATACCATACCATTTTATTTATAAAGCACTTTCAACAGGAACAAGTCCACACCAAAGTGCTGAACAAACAAACACGTAACAGGCAACACAGACAATAAAGTACAACACGAAAAACATAAAGCTATTTAAAGCTATAGTAAAGCTATTTAACATTTTATTTAATTCATATATTCATTCATTTAAAAGAGACAAAATAAAACAAATTCATCAAAAAGAAAACATTGGGGTCTTGGGCTCTGGTTGCCCCCTTGCCTGCCTCGGGCCTTGGGGGGGCGGATCTCGGATGCTTCACAGTTGCTATTGAATGTTCTATTTGAGGAAACTTCTTCACTTATGCATGCTCACAACCACACACAAATGGATGCAGGGATGTATATGTAGATATATGCAGATATGTAGATGGGTATATGAATGAATATGAATGTATATGTATGTATACTGTATATATATTTGTAGGTATGGTATGTATATTTATGGAAATCTACTGCAAGGTCATAAATGTTATTAGTCTTTATGCATGTGTTGCTGTGTTCTGTCATGTACTTTGCAGGATTGCAGACGGAGGTTGGGTGTGTTTGCCTTGTGCTTTTTTGTGGATAATTGTTGTGTTTTGTTGTCTTACTTTCTGTCTTTCCTTTCCTTTCTCTCTATTATAAAAAAATCATATAGGTGTGAGAGGATGGCTGTAAGGTGAGAAGGGAGGCCATCGATAAAAGGAAAAAAAGAGAAAAAAAAAACAGTGAATGAAAAGAGTGCAGAAAGAAAAAAAAATTCTTATATCACCTCCTTATAATAAACATTGAACCAGTCCGGCCCTTGGCTTGTAGCAATTTTTTTTTTTTGGCCCTCGGTGTATTTGATTTTGACACCCCTGCTCTAGAACATCTACACACTGAGATCCTTGAAGACACCAGAACCGGTTCTAAATGATCCAGAACATCTACTTGTTCCTGTCTTGAAGCTCTCACCCTCAGGTAGGAGCTACAGATACATGAACGTGTCAAAAACACAGTTTTTAGGTTATGAGTAGAAAAAGACAACTTCTGTAAACACTAAAGCTCCAGGGTGGACAGTTCCATTCAGAACCAGAACCTGCAGGTTGGACCCAACTGGACCCTCCAAACCTTCAACTTTCATGTGTTCATGTGAAAAAACAGGAGTTTGATTTCTTCATCAGATCAGTTCCAGTTTCAAACCAGTTTTTCCTGTTCCTGAACAATCTGTAATATCTCTGCACCAACTCTTTACTGGACCAGAACCAAGAGGACCAGTAGGAGCTCATGGAGACCAACAATCAGGGAAGATGTTGTGACACCATGTTGAAAAACCTCAAGTTGGTTTCTGTTTTGAGTTAGTTTGATTCAAGACGGAGCAATAAAAGCTGTGATGTTCACCATGAATCAGATAGAAAGTAATATTTTACTAACAGGAGCTGACTGTCATGTTTTCATGTCATGTGGTGAAAACTGGTGAGTCCATCCTGACGGTTTCACTCTGGACCTTTAAACCTTCAGAGTCTCTGCAGCAGTTTGTGTGTTCAGAGCTTCTTCAGTGGTTTTCTTCAGGATTCATGTGATTCATGTGATGTGATTCATGTGATGTGATTCATGTGATGTGATTCATGTGATGTGAAGAACAACATGCTTGTGTTTCAGAGATCAGAACCTCAGACAGAGAGCAGAACATCCAGGACCCAGCTGTCTGTCCATGAAGAGTGACATGTCCAAAGATGTTCCTCCAGACCTCAGTGAAGAAGCTGGACCGTCAGACACAAAGTAAGACAGCTGTTGCTGATTTAGACTGAATCTTCTTGTCTTCAATAGTTGAAGAACCTGCAGCAATAATTCAGAGCACAGCCTGAAAGTCAGAGAGGTTCTGGTTCCTGTCTCTGATGCTTCAGGAGCTTCTATAGATGTGAACAACAGTTTTCTCCTCATCCTGGAGTCAGAGTGATGCCACGTTCCCACCAAACGCGCCGAAGCAGCCACTTTACATGCAAAGTCTATGTGGAGGCGCGGCCAGGGGAGGCGCGGCCAGGCGCGGCGCGTCTTGAGCAGTTCAAGCAGCACGGCAGTTCTTTCCCACGCACGCGCGCGTCCAAAGCAGACGAGGCGTTGAGCAGCCAAAGTTCATTCAAATGAACTTTGGCTGCTCAACGCGTCGCAGCAACCAATCGGGAGAGACTCTGCTATAATAATAATAATAATGCATTTTGTTTGGTAGCGCCTTTCAAAACACTCAAGGACACTTCACAGCATTAAAAACACAATAAAAACAATATAAAATAACTATATAAAAAAGAAATGTGATGTGATGACGCAACAACGACGGGACTGTTTTTGGACTTTTTAAACTTACCCCAACGAGCCTCCATGAAGAAATCAGCCTCCGGTAAGAAACTTGGCATTTTTACAGTTGCCGCTGTCCGCTCGAGCGTACGATCACCCCAAACATAAAAAAAGTTTTAATCTCAACAAAGACTTTCGGAGCTGCAGTTCAGCTCTTAGAAAACCCACTCAAGTAGTAACGCAGCTCACGTACAGCTGATTTCATCTGCCCAGTGTACAGAAAACAAAACAAATCTGACCGGGAAGGGAGCCAGACGCTGCTCCCACTGCGCGCGTTCGGTGTGAACAGACATCTGGTGACAAGCAGCAAACACGGTGCGTTGGGAGCGTTTTGACGCGTTTGGTGGGAACGTGGCATGAAGCAGCAGCCAGAGATGCTAGAACTGGACCAGATGCTGCTTACAATAATCGGATTTATGAATTATCAGAAGCTATTAACATAACTATTCCAGAAAGGATTGTTAACAGTAGGAGAAATGAGCAAAACCCTTGGCTTACCAAAGGGATGCTGAACTCTATAAAACATAAAAATAAACTGTAAAACAGGTACTTAAAAAACCCTAACCATCATAACTAATTGAAATATCACTTATACAGAAATAAACTGACATACATAATAAGAAAGAGCAAATGTAATTATTATGCTAACTATATAAATTCAGCTCAGGGTGACTCTAAAAAGACTTGGTCAGTTATAAATAAAGTCCTTAATAGGGGCCAGAAACTCCAGGTGCTCCTGCAATCTCCAATTAGAGATTTCATCAACTTGCTGATAGTTTTAATAATTACTTCATCTATTGGTCATAACCTTTTAACAAAATCAAGCATTCCCAGGGAGACTCTTACAAGAATTATCTTTCAGGCAGTTAGACTTGTTTTTTAATTAAATCTACTGATGAAAGTGAACTAAAAACAATAATTAAAAAACTAAAGATATCTTATACAGCTGGAGCTGATGGGATTTGCAGTAAAATCCTGCATGCAATTTCAAACTCAGTTGTTAAACCTCTTGCTTATTGCATCAGCCTATCTTTACTCCATGGCGTGGTGCCTAAAATGGCTAAATATGCAAAAATTATTCCAATTTACAATCTGGAAATAAAAATGATATTGGTAATTATCACCCTTTTTCAGTTTTCCAACTTTATCTAAGATACTCGAAAGAGTTGTACATAGCAGATTAACTGAATACCTTGATAAACAACTGATTCTCTCAAATTCACAGTATGGTTTCAGGAAAAAGAGTTCTACCAGTCTGGCTATTTTGGACCTTATTGAAAAAATTATTGATTCAGTTGAACAGGGTGATTACGGTGTTGGCATTTTTCTGCACCTCTCTAAGGCTTTTGATACAGTTGATTTTGATATATTATTATTATTATTTACAACAGTATGTAATTCTAAACCGTCAAAAATCCCAATTCATCCAACATGGGGTCACCCAGGGTTCAATCTTGGGACCATTACTTTTCATTATTTATATTAATGACTTTGTAAATTCTTCCAAAATATTTCATAAGGTCATTTTTTGCTGATGATACTAACTTGTTTTTTTTTTCTACATAAACATCCTTCAGAACTGGAGGAAATAGTAAATGCAGAACTGAAAAAATAAATATCTGGTTCAAGAATAACAAGTTATCTCTTAATATCAGCAAAACAAATTGTATTCTCTTTAAACCCAATAAATCCAAACTGTTAATTGAACAGGTAATTCTCAAAATTGAAAATGAGAAATTAATGAGCGTAAGTTCCACAAAATTCTTGGGGGTCCACATGGACGAATCCTTAAATTTTAAATTGCATATCGAGTGTCTCTTAACAAAATTGTCCAAATATGTTGGCTTTTTTTTAAATTATGATATTATTTGCCTCTATCCACACTCTTAACAATCTATAAAACTCTCATTGAGCCACACTTTACATACTGTAATGTTATATGGTGCAGTACTTACCCTAGTTATCTTAAGAAACTTGAAAGTCTTCAAAAGAAGATAACAAGAGCTGTATCATGGTCTGAGTATAACACCCCCACATCCTATCTATGTCATTGTTTCTTTGACTAACAGAATTAAATGTGTTTCAAAACGTCTGTTTGATGTTTCAAATTATAAATAAAACTAATAATAGATTAACAGAGCTTGTTCCAATCAGTGGTCACAACATACTTATCAAACCAGGAAAGAAACATCTTATCTACACTAAATTTAGAAGACTTAAAATAACTAGTCAGGCTTTTCTGGGAGGGGCCCACAGATTTGGAATGAGCTTGACGAGAGTTTAAAAGAGTTGAAATTCATCTCCACCTTCAAAAAACAGTTAAAAACCAAACTGCTCAGTTTATATACTTGAGATCACTTGTAGCACCTGGAACTGATTGATCAGAGGAAACATAATCTGTTTTATATGGAATTTGTATGAGGACTGATGTTTTATTGTGATGTTATTTTAATTTGTTATAAATTGTATGTAATATGTACCCAGGCTCCGTCTATAAGCTTTAAATAGATTTTTGGAGACCTGATTCACACACTGTTATCTTGCAGTTATGTTTTATGATTCTTTTTGTGTGTGAATAAACTGAAACTGATCTGATCAACACTTCCTGTTGTTCCACTTCTTCATCACTAAATGTCTTCACAGAGGGAGGAAGAGGAGTGGTGTTTGTGAGGAGGAGCAGCTGTCCTGCTGTTCTTTGTGTCAGGACGTCCTGAAGGATCCAGTCTCTACCAGCTGTGGACACTGGTTCTGCAGACGCTGCATCACCTCATACTGGGACCAGTCTGCTTCATCAGGACCCTCCTCCTGTCCCCAGTGTGGACAAAGACCCAGAAGTGGACTGCAGACAGCCAGTCAGAGCAGCTGTGTCCAAGGTAAGACATTTGTGTCCACCTGTTGTCTTCATACAGACACATTGTTGTGTGGGACACAATGAAGATCTAAGATGATTAGAAAGATCCTTCAGATTGAAGAACCAATCAGAACGTTGGAGTTTCTGCTGCAGCATTCACATCTGCTCTGTGTCACATTTTTCACCAGATGTTGGTCTGCAGGAGCTCTTAGAGGAACATCAGATCAGTCTGAGGAGGAGATGTGAACGTGTGACTGAAGGAAGTGATGAAACAGGAAGTAGAAGGCTCCTCAACAGGATCTACACTGAGCTCTACATCACAGAGGGACAGAGTGAAGAGGTTAACAGCCAACATGAGGTGAGGCAGCTGGAGACAGCTTCCAGGACCAAGAGCCTCCAGGAGACTCCAATCAGGTGCCAGGACATCTTTAAAGCCTTACCTGAGCAACATGGATCCATCAGAGTGGTTCTGACCAACGGCGTCGCTGGCGTTGGAAAAACCTTCTCGGTGCTGAAGTTCACTCTGGACTGGGCCGAGGGCTTGGAGAACCAAGATGTGAGCGTGGTGGTTGTGCTTTCCTTCAGGGAGCTGAACTTGATCAGAGATGAGCAGCACAGTCTTCTCACGCTGCTCCATGTTTTCCATCCAACATTACAGAAGGTCCCAGCAGAGAAGCTGGCTGTCTGGAAACTTCTCTTCATCTTTGACGGCCTGGATGAAAGCAGACCTCACCTGGACTTCACCAACAGTCAGCTGCTTTCTGACGTCACCCAGAAGTCCTCGCTCAACGTGCTGCTGACAAACCTCATCAAGGGGAACCTGCTGCCCTCGGCTCTGGTCTGGATCACTTCCAGACCTGCAGCAGCCAATCAGATCCCTCCTTCATGTGTGGACAGGCTAACAGAAGTACGAGGCTTCACGGACGCCCAGAAGGAGGAGTACTTCAGGAGGAGGTTCAGTGATGAAGAGCTGTCCAGAAGAATCATCTCCCACATGAAGACCTCCAGGAGCCTCCACATCATGTGTGGAATCCCAGTCTTCTGCTGGATCACTGCTACAGTTCTGGACCACATGTTGACCACAGAGCAGAGAGGAGAGCTGCCCAAGACCATGACTGACATGTACTCACACTTCCTGCTGGTCCAGACAACCAGGAAGAAGAACAAGTACCATGAAGGACCTGAGAGCAGTCCACAGGAGCTGACAGAGGCTGACAGGGAAGTTCTTCTGAAGCTGGGGAGGCTGGCCTTTGAACATCTGGAGGAAGGAAACATCATGTTTTACCAAGAAGACCTGGAGCAGTGTGGTGGTCTGGATGTCCCAGAGGTCTCGGTGTACTCAGGAGTTTGTACAGAGATCTTCAGAAGAGAGTGTGTGATCTTCCAGAAACCAGTCTACTGCTTTGTTCATCTGAGCGTTCAGGAGTTTCTGGCTGCAGTCTACATGTTCCACTGTTTCACCTCCAGGAACATGGAGGTGATGAACAGGTTTCTGGAAGGGAGGACCAGTTACTTGTTTTGTCTGGAGAACTTCCTGAACAGAGTCATGGAGAAATCCCTCCTCAGTAAAAATGGCCACCTGGACCTGTTTGTTCGCTTCCTTCATGGCCTCTCTGTGGAGTCCAACCAGAGACTCTTAGGAGGCCTGCTGGGTCAGACAGAGACCAGTCCAGAAACCACCCAGAGGATCATCAACAACCTGAAGGAGATGAACATTGATGAAGCTTCTCCAGACAGAAACATCAACATGTTCCAGTGTCTGATGGAGATGAAGGACCTCTCAGTTCATCAGGAGATCCAAGAGTTCCTGAAGTCCGAGAACAGATCAGAGGAACTCTCATTGATCCAGTGTTCAGCTCTGGCCTACATGCTGCAGATGTCAGAGGAGGTTCTGGATGACTTGGACCTAGAGAAGTACAACACATCATTTGAGGGACAGTGGAGACTGATTCCAGCTGTGAGGAACTGCAGAAAATTTATGTGAGTCCAGATGTATTCATTACCATCATGTCAGTGGAGATCAGCACTTTGAATTATTAGTAGTAGTTATTAGAGCCATGGAGGAATTCTGTTTGGATCAAGTTAGAGACACTTTTTAATCTTCATCACATTAAACATTTTCATGGAACTCACTGAACAAGTTTACAGGGTCAAAGGTCAATTTAGAAATGTTGTCCTCTCGTTTAGTTCATGTGGACAGATGTGGATTTGGTCTACAAACATTTGCTCAGTTTAATGATAAACATCAAACTTTAAATAATGTGGATAAAAAGAGTAAAAGTTGAGATGCTGTAAAAGTGTGAGTGAAAAAGTCTCTTTGTGGATCAAAGTTTAGTTTGTTTTGTTCCTTTTGAACAACACAACATGAATCCATCCTGCTCTCTGAAGTGTGTCCGCACAGAGCTCAGAGTCTGACAGGAACCATGAAGTCCTCCTGGCTCTCAGCTCCTGCAAACATTACAGTCCTGAACACAAGTGTTGTCTTCATCCAGTCCTGGTGGATTTATGACCATTACTGCCCCCTACTGGTCAATGTGGATCTATTCACACTAGTTCCACTGATGTGATGTTTTCTGTTTTCATCTTCTCTTCAAACATGTTCAGACTGTGCAGTGAGGTTGGATGAAGTCCTTGTGAGGATCCAGAGTCTGACCTGCAGCAGACAGCAGTCAACTCAGTGGAGAACAACAGGAAGTTATGCTAACAGGCTAACTGAGCTAGCAGCTGCTAAAACATGACACAACAAAGTTCTGTTAGCTTCAACATGTCACAGCTCCTGAACAAATGTTGCATGGTGGATTTTTCCAGCAGTTCTCTTTGGCCTCAGATGGTTGAGAAGATGGAGTCAAAGTGTCAAATATTTGTCTGATTTCAAAGTGAAGCAGAGTAAAAATCCACAATGCAGCTTTAGTTTGAGCAGCTGTGAGTTTGAAACAGTTTGAATCTTCCTCTAAACTTCATGTGTTGACTCCATGACTCTGAAGCATTGGTCCATGTCTCCCCTCAGCTGAACAAGAACCTCCCACCACCAGCATCTGCTGACATGTTGTGAACCTTGAGAGCTTGATATCAGCAGCATGTTCCTGCGTGTGGACGTGAACAGTTGGAGCTGACAGGAACAGGAAGCAAACAGATCATCTTTCCACCTGGAATTGCTCACTGACTTCCACTCAGTCCAAATGTTCTGAGCTGAAGTGACAACTAGAAAAGAGTCCAAGAGTTTTTCTAAAGCAGACGTCTTGATTCTGACTCTGGATCAGATCCACTGACAGACTGGACATGATGGAAGCAGAAATGTAACGCCATGTTCCTCCTTCATCTGCAGATTAAAGCAAAACAAAGATTGTCCTGAAAAGTCTGCAGCTCTGAAAGAGACCCAAGAGATTCACTGTGTCATGTCAAACACAGTCAGATGGGATGATAGATGAAGCCCAGATGTGAAGAGCAGATGTTCATCGCATGATGACATCACTGTTTAGTCATCAGATGATTTCAGTCTGTGTTGATCAGACAGATTGGCTGATTTTATTACAACTCACTTTACTTTTCTATCATCACAGATCTGCTGGTGTTGGACTCTCAGAGACTGACTGTGAAGTTGTGGCCTCAGCTCTGAAGTCCAACCCCTCCCATCTGACACAACTGGACCTGAGTAAGAACAATCTGTCTGACTCTGGAGTGAAACATCTGTGTTCTGGACTGGAGAGTCCAAACTGTAGACTGGAGGTTCTGAGGTCAGTTCACTGCAGCTGTTGGAGGTTTTCTATGTTTGTCCAACTAAAATCATTCCCTGATACTTCACAATTTATTCAGTTATAAATGTTTCATTCATTTCAAAAGTTCAACTTGAACACGTCTGTTTTGAAGTTTCTCTTTCCAAACGTCTAAAAACCTTTTTAGAACAAAAACATGTTTGCTGCTTGTTTTAACCTTTAAATCACTTTTACTGGATTCAACATGAAACAGTTGTCTCGGCGCTGAAGGAGAAGGAAGAGCGATCATGTTTTTACCTGTTTCTGCTTTGTCTGTGTGCAGTTTGATTGTTGGCAAAATATCTCATAAATCACAGAAAATATTCTAATAAACTCTTAGAAAGTCATCGTTAGATGACTTTCTAAGAGTTTATTAGAATAAGTCAGAACTGATGAAGTGTGGTTAACCAGATTCAAGATGGCCACCACAGATTATTAGCCTGTAGCCAAACATCTGTAACAGGGAGTTTTTCAGATAGTGAGCTAAAATGTGGTGTGGTAGTAGCTGAGAGTCACAGCTGGTTGGAGAGTTGACCCCAAGATGCAGAAAGAAACGAGGAACTTTAATGATGAACTAAAGCACAGATTGTTAACTGTTGGGTCGTGACCCACAAGTTGTCCAGGATCTCCACCTCTATGGTTCTAAACAAATCAGTTTTTCAAATGTGGGACTGAGATCACATCAATGTTCACTTGAAAACACCAGAACTGTTGCTGTTAAAGAGCGACTAAACCCAAATTTATGTTTTTTTAGCTGATAAACTCCCTAGAATGTGTTTAAAATGTTTCTGAGCACTATTCCTGTGTTAATTTCCATGTATTTGTGCGTATTTGTTTAAATCGGCAATATTTGGTCCAAAAACGTGTTTATGGTAGCTCTATGGGTTGAACAGAAGATACTGCACGCTGATTTTCTTGTTGGTCGAGACAGTACACTCTGACATGTCTAGTACATTCTGACGTCACATGCACTGCTGCCTGAATATAAAGTGGAGCCACTCCCCCGAGAAGGTCACTCCCCCTCCAGAGTTCAGGGGTTGGATTAGCGATTAGCAACATAGCATTAGCATTGATGAGTGAAGCTGTTCCAAGAATAGCTCTTCAAACTGATGTTCACCCACCCTTACACCATCAGGGTACAATCCGTTTGGAGGTGAGTACCATTTTACACCTTTCATTCCATAATTTATCTTTTGAGTATATGACGTGTTTCTTCATGTGCTGTGTTTGCGACCTGCAGCTTTGCTTCGGTGTGGCCCCACAAGGTCGTGGCGTTTTCATCTGTTGCTGATCAACGTTAAGTTTGTGTTGTAGTTGTGTTTAAATGCTCTGTTCCCCCCTGAGAATCTGTTCCCCCTGTGTCGGGATCCGACCGTGAGGCGCATCTGAGTTCTGAAACGAGTCCACACTATCGTGTCACAGTTATAGCTCATTTTAATCGACAGCTCCTGGTGATAAATAAATAAATATAAAACCTCCACTAAATAAATAAACCTGGTCTAGAGTGTGGGGTGTAGACTACTGTACAGGTTTTTTATTTATTTATCTCCGACAGAATCTAGTCTGACAAATACAAAGTATCAGCCACCAACACATCATATATAGCCTATTTATAATTTTTATTACTAATATAGAAGGCTGGAAGCAGCTGATAGAGGACAAGAAAACTTCCTGCAAAGATAAGTGTAGGCTTTGTGGTAGGCTAAATCTCATTCAAATTAAAAATATGACTGGAGAAAAATTATTTCTAGCTGCTATTTTTTGATAGTTAATGTCTGGGTTTTTTTGTTGTTTTTTCATTATTTGAGAGAAAGGGTGCGCGCTCCCGACACAGGGGGAACAGATTCTCACGGGGGAACAGAAATTCGCACAGCACCTGCGTTCTTTTGTTGCAAATAATGTTGTGGATCAAGGTATTTGTAAAATAATAATAATAATCTGTGCAGCAGTATTTATTTTGCACTGGGTCATCTGTTTGACAGGTCAACAAAGTGATAGAACAGTAATGTTTCTCAAGTATGTTTTTTTGTAAGGTGATTAAAAATGTGTTGTTGTTTTTTAGCTCCATATGAGGCGTTCCACATCCAGGGAATCTGAGCCGTGCAGCAGTCCCAAACACTCGAGACCACCTTCAGGATGCTCCACCCGCAGGATGCTCCACCTGCCAGCCACAAACAAACACCAAGGTCTCAGCTGCACCCAACATTGTCGTGGATGGAGGTCTCAAGAGATGACGCAGCTCTGGCCGAGACTCTGCATCATCTTCCGCTGAATTTGAAATACATGTCACACATTTGGCACTTCGCATCTGGTTCTGTGAACTTCTTTTAGAATAGGATACCCTTTATGTAAATTACTATGTGCTTGTGTTAAATTATTATTTATGTTTTCTTCTAACCCTGTGTGGACTGGGCACCTGGGTGGTCTGTAACACAGGTGTACACACCCACCTGTTCACATCTGGCCATAACCTATGTCAGAAAGGGATTTTTTTATAAGTCATAAATTCAAGTACAGGAAACTTTTAAATTTTAACGTTTAAAAATTTATGCTTCCTATAACTTTTTTAATAATGTACAATTTGGATTACTCTAATTGATTATTGCACTTTGTTTCTTTTGTTTTACAATATTTAATATTTGCACACCTGAAACAATTATAATTTATATTAAATTTAAACATTACTTTGTAAAAATTGCTGATGTAAACATGTTTATTAAATGTTTGTTTAAATTATGCATGCATCTGAGAGAAATGCAATTTCAATCCTGTGTATGTTCTGTACATATTGCAGTTTGGACAATAAAGTTGACTTTTAAATTTGACTTTGATGTATGACTTGGAAATGTATTTATCAATACAGAGGTCTGTAAAGAAAGAAATTGATTACAAAAACTAGTTGTTTATGATTCATTTTATTAACAGTAAGTTAATTCAAAACAACAAAAGTTTCTGTGTCGTGTCACGGGACACCACCTCCAGCTCGTCTGTATGGATGCAGTGGACAGAAGAGAAAGCAGTCCCAACCACCTTCAAGATGCTGCACCTGCCAGCCACAAACAAACACCAGGGTCTCAGCTGTACCAACATTGTCGTGGATGCAGGTCTCAGGAGAAGCAGCAGCTCTGGCCGAGACTGCATCATCATGGGATCGTCTTACTCTGCGTGGCTGTTGCATGGGTGCTTGAGTCGTCACAGTTCTCTGAAAAAAACATTTGAAAGGATACAGTATTGTTAAATTCATTGCAATTTGTTTGGTTTGCATTGAAAAAATATAATTTCTCATAAATCTTACCAGCTGTGCTCAGTTTTGATTAGCTGACACATAGCTTAAACATATACTGTATGCACGTCCTAACAAATATATCATACAAGCTTATAGAATGTTTCTAAACACGGATCTTTGGAAAACAAATAAAATATTTTACCACTGTTTAGTGCTCATTTATAGTCAATTCAAAAAACAACGTGTGTTCAGTTCTAGGTTGCATATTAAAATTAAGCCAAAACGTCAAAAAAACGAGGGTAGATGAAATCAATATTTTAAAATAAAATATATTATGAAACGTTACTTTTGTAATGTGCTAAGTAATAAGATGTGGTGAATTAAAGTCACTGCAGCTGGACTACAACTCCGTTGTGATCCAAACAAAGACAAAAACACAACCGTACACCTCATGCCATGCAGCTAAACACAGGTTTTTCATGTGTTCAGTGTTCAGAAGCATACGCTTAAGCTGTGTGTGATTAAATACACGCAACAACATTTTAGAACTGTTATTTTAGTACAAGTTTAGGCTGTTACTTACTGAAGACGCGACTATATCCGCCATTTTGAAATCTAAACTTGGGGAGGGGTGAAAGTTCACCACTAGAGGGGGCGTGAACACAGGACAACCCACATCCTCCTCCCCTGCTTGACTCTCTACACACCCATTTTGAGAGAAATTTTGAAAATGGCCTGGGGGAGGAGTTCAATCAATCAATCAATCAATCACCTTTATTTAACCAGGTAGAGCCCATTGAGATCGAGATCTCTTTTACAAGGGTGACCTGGTCAAGTGGTCAGCAGCACACGTCACATTGGCAATAGGCATTTGCACTTATCAAAAAGAAAATAAAGAAAACTACAATCACAGTAAACAGATGTTGACAGTTCAAAACCAACAGGATATGACAGATTTCTATATACATTATATACAAAACAAGCAGACAAAAAAAACCAACAATGACATGTATATTGGATAAGTAGTGGTTAGAAACATCTGCAATGGTCAAGTTTCTTGATGACATTTTCTACTACGGTTGACATAAAGGATCCAGGAGAGATGAATGTTGATAGTTTCAGATCTTTCGTTGAGAGTTACCGTCTCAACCTGGGTTCAGTCTCACTTTAACATGAGAGGCTGATTACAGTACATGTTCCCACCCCTTGGTGGCGCTAACGACCACTCACATGTTTAACGAGCTTTTTAATAACCTCAGTCAGACTAGCAAGTAGCAAAAGTTAGAGAAATGTTTAAAATGAAAAGTTTACGACCTTGAATGGATTCAGTTTTTGTGTCTCTGACATCCAGTAAAACTAATTCTGTCCACTTCAATCATTTAGTTCATATTTCAGTTTGAACCTGCATCCTGTTGCTTCAGCTCACATCTTTTATTCTTTATTCAGATTGGAGGACTGCAGTTTGTCAGAGATCAGCTGTTCTTATCTGGACTCAGCTCTGAAGTCCAACCCCTCCCATCTGACACAACTGGACCTGACTTCAAACAAACTGTCTGACTCTGGAGTGAAGGAGCTCTGTGGTTTCCTGGAGAGTCCAAACTGTAGACTGGAGGTTCTGAGGTCAGTTCACTGCAGCTGTTGGAGGTTTTATATGTTTGTCCAACTAAAATCATTCCCTGATACTTCACAATTTATTCAGTTATAAATGTTTCATTCATTTAACCCTTTGATGGTCTAAAATCAGCCCCACATTTTAATGTTTTATTTTGGTGCTGTCAGTAACCACAGATGTTCCTGACAAAGACTAAAAATCCTTGTAATGTCTTTTATTTAGTCAGAACAGTTTGAAATGCTCATGTAAGCTCACAGTAACTTTACGGCCCTTTAGTGTTCATCAGGGACAATCAGCTGTTTGAAACCGTTATAAAAACAACTTTTCATCACATCTTTGTCTCATCATAAAAACATTGCTATCAGTAATGTTTCTGACCTTCATCTCTGAACTTTTAATTGTTGTATTAGCTGACTTGGTGAAGTTTTCCTTGTTCCATGTGTAAACCTCTGTAAAGATTACCGGGACAGACCTCAACGTACCCTGGAAGTGCTGCGATGTTCCCAGCTGGACGCTGCTGCCCAGTCTCGTCTCGTCCCACAAAATAGTTTGAGTTGGAGTGTAAAGAGCAAAAAGACACTTTGATTGTGCACAAGTCAACATTTAGTATGAGAAGCTGTTCCACGTGCACGCAGGCTGAAGAATCGTGCACTCCTCAGCTCTTGGCTTCCCCCAAAGCAGGACGTCAATAGTTGATGCAGCAGCTGCAGCAGCTGCTAAAACATCTGCTTCAGTAGAAGAACTAATGAAACACAAACTGGTGTCGTGCACGAGGACACTTTCAGGAAAACAAAACCTCCATGTCTGACCACCGAGCAACACGTGCACATTTAACAAAAACACTGCATCATTTTCAGCTAACGGTTCTGGAGGGTCTTCAAAAACTCTCAACTGAAATCTTTAAATAATTAACAAAAAATACTTTTAGACAAATTAAAAAAGGAAAATTACTTTCTTCACCCACAAACTGACATAAAACATATATTTTTGTTTAATTTAACAACTTTATTATTATTATTTTTCTTCTTTCGGCTTCTCCCTTCTTCAGGGGTCACCACAGTGAACTAGTCGCACGAAGACTTGGCAATTGTTTTTACGCTGGATGTTCTTCCTGACACAACCACAGACCACCGAGCTACCACAGCCCTCTGTGTGGAGCAGAGAGCTGATATCTAGGGTTCCCGGGGGAGCAGATGGTGTGGGTTAAGGGCCTTGCTCAAGGGCCCAGAGTGGGGCAGATGAGGGTGGAGACAGGTGTGACCGCTTCACTTATCCCACCCACATTCTTGATGTTGTTGGTACCGGGGCTTGAATCGTCGACCTTCCAATCACAAGCTCACCTTCTTAACTTCAGTGCCACCACTCCCAATACATAGTTCCTATGTGACGTCACATAATGGACATTTCCGGGTTGTCCGCCATTTTAGTTGGTGATACTTCCACTTCTAACCACTAGTAGCAGCATAGGTTATGAGCAGTGTATTTTTCGTGGTTGTTTATTTGTAAATAATTGCAATGGTTATTTCGTGTTGGGTTAGTGGTTGTACCAATCGAGCAATTGCCAGCAATTGCCAAGCGTAAGTTTTACGTAATTCCGAAAATAAGGAAGCATGAAGGACCAGATACAGAAGCGCTCACCACTGAACGTCGGCGAGTCTGGCTGTGTAAGATCAACCGCAAGGATTTGCCATCGTCAACATCAAAAATATGCTCCGATCACTTCAGGTAAGCCAAAATTGTATGTGATTAACTTAGCGAAACTGTGTGTGTTTGAACAGTTTTTTTCATGATCTAGCTCCTCTGTTACTGTCGCTAGCTTAGCAACGCTATGCTAACATGCTAACATCCACACCGTAACACACACAACAAAGTGCCTCGCTCGTGTTTAGCCTCGACTCTCTGTTGTTAGGAAGCTGCTTGTTAATAATGTATTTTGAACCTTTATTTACCCTGTGACATCAGGCTGACACACACGTAAACGCTTGTAGTCAGTCTGTTTGTCTGTTAGCAAAATAACTCATGGACCCACACGACAAACTGTTTCAACTGGTGCATCACAATAAAATTACAGAAACAGTAACACACACTAATGGTAAAACTATGACATTTACAGCAGTGAAATTATAATAAAATGTATAAGGCTTTCCAGTTACTGCAATCCGCTTTTGACATCATCCAGTCAGATTTGTTCCGTCTCAAACTTGTCCTAAATGCTGATAAAACAAAAGGGATGTTTTTTTCAAATAGGAAGGCGGTTCCAGCAGATCCTCCTCTGATTTTATCTTCAAATGGTGTCCCTATTGAGTTTGTTGATTCCTATAAATATCTGGGTATCCTGATCGATTCACATCTCTCTTTTAAACTCCACGTGGAAAACCTAGTGAAGAAACTGAAAGTTAAACTGGGTTTCTTTTTCAGAAACAGATCATGTCTAACACTGAATGTTAGGAAACGCCTTGTATCTGTGACTTTCCTTCCCTCCATTGATTACGGTGACATTCTCTACATGAATGCTCCTACAAGCACCCTGCGGATGTTGGATGTTGTCTATCATGGTGCACTAAGATTCATAACTGGCTGTGATTATCGTACCCACCACTGCACCCTGTATTCACTGGTTAACTGGACATCATTAACCTCACGCAGACTCTTCCACTGGTACATTTTCATCTTTAAATCACTTCTTGGTCTGCTGCCCTCATACATCTCCTCCTACATGTCTTTGCGTGAGTGCAGCTACAGTGTGCGCTCTCAGGACATGATTACCTGCAGTGTTCCGTCAGTGAGGACTGAACTTGGAAAAAGGGCCTTCTCCTACTCTGCTCCTGCTTCATGGAATATCTTACAAAAAGATCTGAAGCTCTCGACCTTGACTTCTCTAAATGGTTTTCAGAATCTGTTGGAATCCTGGCAAAAACCAATGCAGATTTGTTCCTGTCTTTGATTTTATACATCTACCTTATAATGTTTTGCTAGTTTTTTGATACTTTGTTAAAAAAATAAAAAAAAAAAATAAAAATTTTGTTTTTTTTCTCTCTTTTGTTTTCTATTGTTTATTGTTTGTTTGTTTATTGTTTAAGGAAATTCTATCATTGCTGTTCATTGTTCTTTAGTTTTAGCAGGTCGCTTTCGTAAATGAGCCCATGAGGTTCAAAAGATTTACCTGACTAAATAAAGGTTGAATGAAAAAAAGAACAGCATTAAAATGAAAACACAGGATAAAATACTGTATATATACATGTACACAAAGTCAGCTCACACAGTATGAAACGCCAGAGAGAACAGATGGGTTTCAGCAGGGACAGATTTATATGAAACTCTCTGAAAGTAATCACTGGACGGACATTTACAATTGATAAGCTTTAGGATAACTCAATTTAAGATGGCCCCTATCGCTACCTGAATATATTGGAAACAAAAATGTTTGTATCACTGACAGTTTTTGAGCTAAAATTTGATGTGGCAGTAACTGAGAGTTCACAGTACGTACATGCAGAGCTGAGAGCACACAGTATATACTGTAATGCTGTATGTACTGTATATACGTACACAGTGTATGTATACATACACGTTATATTTCAAATTGATAATATTTGAACACTGCAACATTGTCATTGTTTTGATTTTGGTTCCCTTTTGTTTTCATGTGTGAATAAAGCATTGGGAATGTGTCTGTTCAGAAAATATTACATTAAAAAGTAATGTTTTGGGTATAACTTCCAACATTTGAATACACTGTAATTGCTTCTGTTAATTTTTTTATGTTGTTCAGGACGGCTGCACACATGTACGACAGGTCAAACCCAGACTGGGCTCCTACTGAAGTTGACTGGTGCTCACTCCCACAAAGGCAGCTAAGGAACATCAAAGATCGGAGTCTAAGATGAACAGGTATACAAATTAATGTCACTTTTAATAATTGTAATATTAATTAAAAACATATCGTTACTTTGATATTTGAATATTTATAAATATGTAATTTTTAACTTGTAAAAATGTCTGCTGTAGTAATGCGATTTCTTTTCAGCGGAAAAGTTGTTGTCTTATTACCTAGACGCAAACATATATATCATTTATGTTTATCTTAATAGGTACAGGCGAGTGAAAGAAAGAGTTCGCTCAAAGGAACATCTCCAGTGTGCGCAGGCTGTCCTAGAACTCGGTGCAGTCTCTGAACCTGAGGTTTTGGCTACACCAATGAGGAACTTCGTCCAACCTGAAGTGGAGGAAGCAGTTCCAGTGTGTCAAACGAATCAGGGTGCAAATGACTGTACAGAATATACACCTGTTTCTGAAAGTCAGGTTCAGTTTGAACTGCAGTCATTAAGAACAGAAAATATTACATTACGAAATCAGCTAAGTAATTTTCAATTAAATGTAAAAAGCTTTGAGAATCAACAGTATTTTAATAGTGTGTTCAAGTAATTTAAATTAAAAATGAAAGAAAGACAAATTGTCCATTCGTCTTATTGTATTGAATGTAGACTGTTTACCTGTACTAATAATTTATAAATACAGTATACCTGTAGATTTTTAATTAAAAAATTGTCATTCACACCGTTGAACAGTAAGTGCCACCGCAGAGCTGGAGTTGACAACCTTGAACAGGAGGAAAATGCCAACATGTGTTGGTTTTGAAAATGTTATTGAAACATTTTTAATGTGTAAGTATAAAAAAATAATGGATGATACTTGATAAACTGCTTTATTCAAAATAATTAAAACTTAACAGTCCCAGTGTTTCAAAAATAATACATATTATTTGATAAGGTTCATAGCTGGGAAATATCAATTCACATGGCTATCAGAGGAAAGCAAAATGAAAAAGTTCAAAGAAATTTCATTAAACACGTCTTATGAAGGCACCAAATTCAAACAAGCAACTATAAAACAATATTTGATATAAGTAATAAAAGAAATGCATAGTTAAAAATAATAAATTGAAAAGTTGGAACTTACAAAATAGCTCTTCTTCAACATTTTCTGACTACTAAAATGGCGGAAATGCCAGAATTCCGGAATTCTGGTCACATGTCTGGGAACTATGTATTAAACAACAAATAAACAAAAAACTGAAATGTGGAGTTTTTTTTAACCTAAAGCCGTTTAAAACAATTTTATCATTTAAATGAGATATTTTCATTTTAAGCTGAGAAAGTTAAAAAATGTTGACTAATTCATGAATCAAATAATAAAACATGAGTATTTTGAATCATTTCTGTAAGGTGGTTGATGTTTCCCCTAAAGAACACAAACTGTCATAAAGTTAAAGTTACATCAATTCAGGATGGTTGTCTGAAGGAATTCATGCTTTGACTTTTCATTACTCTGATATTTTACTAACACATGTATTGTGGACTGTTGCTGCTCTTGTTGACCATAAAAACAACTTGTTATTGAAATTAATTTTTGTGTTTCAAAATAAAACAAACAACCCCTCCTTGTTGTCCTGATCTAATGTGTGGAGTGGTAGTAGCTGAGAGTGGTCCACCAGCCAGACTCTGAGCTCTAACAGACCAGCTGAGATCTCAGAATATCACATGAGATGGTTCATAACGTTATTTACAAGGTTTGACCAAAACACTACAAGTTTCTCATCACAACATGATCTTAGTGTCAAACTGTGGGATGAAAGGTGGCGGGTGATATGCATTCCTTCAAGGAATGCTAGGCCTTGAATGGATTCAGTTTTTGTGTCTCTGACATCCAGTAAAACTAATTCTGTCCACTTCAATCATTTAGTTCATATTTCAGTTTGAACCTGCATCCTGTTGCTTCAGCTCACATCTTTTATTCTTTATTCAGATTGAGGAGCTGCAGGTTGTCAAAGATCAGCTGTTCTTCTCTGGTCTCAGCTCTGAAGTCCAACCCCTCCCATCTGACACAACTGGACCTGAGTCTGAACAGACTGTCTGACTCTGGAGTGAAACATCTGTGTTCTGGACTGGAGAGTCCAAACTGTAGACTGGAGGTTCTGAGGTCAGTTCACTGCAGCTGTTGGAGGTTTTCTATGTTTGTCCAACTAAAATCATTCCCTGATACTTCACAATTTATTCAGTTATAAATGTTTCATTCATTTAACCCTTTGTCTAAAATCAGCCCCAGATTTTAATGTTTTATTTTGGTGCTGTCAATAACCACAGATGTTCCTGACAAAGACTAAAAATCCTTGTAAAGTCTTTTATTTAACGTATTTTCCGTTGTATAGGTCGCAGTGTCCAATTATTGCCCAAAAAATTGGAAAAATCTTTAAATAGGTCGCACCGGTGTATAGGTGGCACCTACGTCACCGCCGACGTAACGCGTCATCCACCACTGATGTGCCGTGTCACCGCTGAGTCAACCCGGAAATGTGGACCGAGAGTTTAGCTCTGCTGCAAGGAGCACACAGCAAGGCTTTTAGAAGATTACCACTTTAAAACAAGTATTTGTTGGATAAAAATTATAGCAAATATGTGTCTGAGCTGAACTTTTCTTTAATAAATGAACGTAATTGTGAAATGAGCTAGATTTAAACCTAGATTTGTTTCGCTA
>JBBPBX010031482.1:5470-34502 GCA_038048925.1 Garcialebias charrua
ATATGTATATATATATATATATTAATAATAATAATAATAATATAATAATAATGAATTCAATTTATAACGCACTTTTCATTAGTGAAAATCTCAAAGTGCTACACACATTGAATGCTACACACATTCATACACCGGTAGCGGCAGACTACCATGCAAGGTGCTTTCCAGTCCTACCGGGAGCAACTCGGGGTTAAGTGTCTTGCCCAAGGACACAACGACACATGGTGTGGGGAACCGGGATTCGAACCGCCAACCTTCCGATCGGGGGACGACTGCCATTACCACTACGCCACGGCCGCCCACTATATATATATATATATATATATATATATTATATATATATATACATATATATATATATATATATATATATATATATATATACATATATATACACATACATACATTCATATTCAGTCATATACCCATCTACATATCTACATACGATACCTGCATGTGTATCCCTGCATCTATTAGTGTGTGGTTGTAAGCATGCATAAATGAATAAGGCTTCTCTAATAGAACATTCAATAGTGACCGTGAAGCATCAGTGATCCGCCCCCCAAGACCTGAGGCAGACAAAAGGGGGTACCAGAGCCCAAGACCCCAAGAAGGACCCCAAGTTCAGAGCCCCAGGGCCACCCAAACAGGACGAACCACTCACCCACCCCCCAGATCCAACCATAGGGGAGAACCGGGAGGGCCCTACATGCGACCACACACAATGACCCCCAGGGGCCAACAGCGACAAACTCACAGGACCCCACCGGAGCCCGTTGCACCGACGTAGCCCCAGGCCCAGGCGCCAAGGCCCGGGCACCAGGGATGCCCACCCCTCAGGCCCAGACCCGATAGGACCCCAGCCCCACCAGGCAGCAACCAGGCCGAGCCGACATTCGCCCAAGTGCCCAACCCACAATGCAAAGGGCCCCAAGCTCGCCAGCAGGCAAGGGTATACCCCGCCAGGGGGCCACGTGGCAGGAGCACAACACCAAGTAGCCTTAGATGTATCAAAGAGGGGGCACCCTAAGTCCCGGCCTGACAAATAGACATTCATACACAGATACAATCTCACAAACCCACCCTCATCCTCACCCTCAGTCTCTCAAAGGCATACAATAACGACAAATTCCATTCATACTCCCGATACCCACTCTATACCCCCTAGGACCAAGAAATGTACCTGCCCCCTACATGGGGCAGTCCACACCCAAACCCAGGAGATAGGCCCATTAGTTCTGGGGTGGAGAGGAGCCGACATCCAAGATCATCCAAGATCTGGCTCAACCCGTGCTCAGCTGTCAGGACAGGACACCCCAGGCCAAGCAGCCCCAGGGAGAGCGCCACGCCACTATGCAAAAAAAAACTCAGGACAGTGTTAGTTTTACTATTTTATGCTTATGTCTATTATTATATGTTTCAGTGTTTCAATGTTTAGATGTTTACTGTTGCACCGAGGGACTGAGAGAAACGCAATTTCGGTCCTGTGTATGTCCTGTACAGTACATATTGCAGATCTGACAATAAAGTTGACTTTGACTTTGACTTTGACGCCAGCCCTGCCCCCCGGCAAACCCCCAGGCCCTGAACCCCCCCATAGCCCAGGTCAACACCCGACGGTCTGCCACTTTTCCAGACCCCACCCCCAGAATGGCCATCAGGGAGCAAAGGGGTTCAACAAAAAAAAACTACTAGACCCCAACACACCCACCCCCTCCCCCAGATGTGCTGTTGAAGTGTGTTGTAGTAAGTCAAAGTCAAAGTCAAAGTCAACTTTATTGTCAAAACTGCAATATGTACAGGACATACACAGGATTGAAATTGCATTTCTCTCTGTCCCTCGGTGCAACAGTAAACATTTAAACACTAAAACACTGAAACATTTAATAAACATAAGCATAAAATGAAATAATAAAAGTGTAATACTGTCCTGAGTTTTTGCATAGTAGTTTTTGCATAGTAGTAGTATGAAAGTATGAAAAGTTACACCAACACTAAAACACTAAACATTTAATAAACATAAGCATAAAATGAAATAATAAAAGTGTAATACTGTCCTGAGTTTTTTGCATAGTAGTATAAAAGTGTAAAAAGTATATCTATAAAATAAAATGAAAGTTCTGGCATTGACATTTGTAATAGAGTGACAAAGCAGCATATGAAGTTTATGTACACAGTATATGTATGAGGTAGTTGATATTGGTATAGAGGTAAAGTGGCATATGCAATAAGGCTAGTAAAAAAATATATATATCAGCAGTAGTGTAGATATAAAAAGTAGTGTAAATGTAAACAGTAGTAATAAATGTAAACAGTAGTAATAAATGTAAACAGTGAATGTAAACAGTAGTATGACTATAGGCAGTAATGTAATACAAACATTAGTGCAAATATAAGAAGTAGTGCAAACTGAATGAGCACATGACCGAGAGTTTAGTGAATAACCCGTTTGATGACACAGAGTCCAGTGTTAAAAACTTTGTGTTGAGTGGTAATGTGTGAGAAAGTTTTTTGTGTTAAGGCAGTTCAAATGGGAGGGGAGGCAGAGCAGGCAGAGTGTTTAGCATCCTGACTGCCTGATGAACAGAGCTGTCTCTCAGTCTGCTGGTTCGAGCCTGGAGACTCCTCAGTCTCCTCCCTGATGGCAGCAGGCTGAAGCAGCTGTGTAGTGGGTGTGTGGGATCACCTGCCATGCAGTGGGCTTTCCGAGTGAGGCGGTTGCTGTGTAAGTCCTGCAGTGAGGGGAAGGAGGTGCCGACAATCTTCTCAGCTGCTCTCACGATGCGCTGGAGGCTCTTGCGGCAGGATGCAGTACATGCACCAAACCACACAGTGATGCAGCTGGTCAGGACACTTTCTATGGCACCTCTGTAGAAGGTGCTCATGATGGGGGTTGAAGCTCCAGCCCTTTTCAGCTTGCGGAGAAAGTAGAGACGCTGGTGAGCCTTCTTGACCAGTGATGCAGTGTTCCTGCAAAATTAAACTGAGACACACTCTTACAATAATGTCAGCTAACAAATATATTTTTTAGGTGTTTATCCTGCTAAAATTATTCATTTATTAAAGAAAAGTTCAGCTCAGACACATATTTGCTATAATTTTTATCAAACAAATAATTGTTTTTAAGTGTTAATCTTCTTAAAAGCCTTGCTGTGCGCTCCTGTGGCAGACATTTGCAGCAGAGCTAAACACGGTCCACATTTTGACGTAGGTGCGACCTATATTCAGGTGCGACCTATATATGGATTTTTCCAATTCTTTGGCAATAATTGGACAATGCGACCTATATTCAGGTGCGACCTATATTCCAGAAAATACGGTATATATATATATATATATATATATATATATATATATATATATATATATATATATATATATATATATATATATATATATATATATATATATATATATATATATATATATATATATATATATATATATACAGGTATTCCCCGATTTACGAGCGAGATCCGTCACAAGGGGGCGCTCGTAAACCGGAAATCTCGTAATTTGGAACGGCCGCCATTTCTCTCGTAAACCCGGAAGTCCGCTCGTAAATTTCGCCAGCGCACCTAAAAACACTCTATTTTCATCTAAAAACTACTTTTGAGTGCATAAAAATGATCGGAAACGTGTGTTTATATGCTTAACTTGCTAACTGTAGTGAAAAAACACATGAAAACTCAGTATTTTTTTCGTTTTTTCCAAAAATTCGCAACCCGGAAGTCCGCTCGTAAATTTCGCCAGCGCACCTAAAAACACTCTATTTTCATCTAAAAACTACTTTTGAGTGCATAAAAATGATCGGAAACGTGTGTTTATATGCTTAACTTGCTAACTGTAGTGAAAAAACACATGAAAACTCAGTATTTTTTTCGTTTTTTCCAAAAATTCGCAACCCGGAAGTCCGCTCGTAAATTTCGCCAGCGCACCTAAAAACACTCTATTTTCATCTAAAAACTACTTTTGAGTGCATAAAAATGATCGGAAACGTGTGTTTATATGCTTAACTTGCTAACTGTAGTGAAAAAACACATGAAAACTCAGTATTTTTTTCGTTTTTTCCAAAAATTCGCAGCTCGTAAGTCTGGAACCTCGCAGATCAGAGCGCTCGTAATTCGGGGACTACCTGTATATATATATATATATATATATATATATATATATATATATATATATATATATATATATATTATATATATATATATATATATATATATATATATATATATATATATATATATATACTGTATATATAACAACAACCCAAATTTTACACTTTTAAGTTGTTTGATAACTTAACTGTTCACCAAAACAGAAAAGGCAACAGTGATGTAGTCTGTTTGTACATGTGAATGTGTACGATGCTGGAAATGAGTCCTTGGACGTCAGTAAAACAGATTTTAATAAAATCCTCAGAAAGTCATCATTGGATGTACATCTAACTGTCAGAATCTGTGTTGTAGTCGTTTGTGTTTATGCTTCTGTGTTTATTTTTATTGTTTTAATTTTACCAGTTCTTTGTGTTTTCCTCTTTGACAATATTTACTCCTCCTCGGTTAGTTTTTTGCTCCACTCACTCAGCCTGCCACGTTCACTATAATCTGTTCCAGGTGAAGTGTCTCACTTTCTCATCAGCCCTGTGGTATTCAGTCTGGTTCTTCTTCTGATTCCTCCTGCTCCTTCTCAAATGTTTTTAAGTGGGTTTTGCTGCCATGACAGCATTTTGGTTTTTGTTTATAATACAATAGGTTTTGGGATTATTTTTTTAGTTCCTTGTATCTAGTCTGTATTTCTGGGTCCTACCTGCTGCTACCTTGAAAACAATTGATGAACTTTTGGTGTCAAGCCAATTCAAGATGGCCGTCACAGCTGAGCGACCTTATAAAAACACAAAAATGATGATAACTCAGTAAATTTGACTGAGATTGAGCCCCCCAAAATTGGTGTTTTCATTGCTGAGATTAATCTTAAACTAAAAGCTAAATGATCACGTACACTTAATTTTTTAACGTTTGTGATTTTCACATTGAAGTTTGGAAACAACTCTGTTAACAAAATCTCTCTTGAACCATGGAATAGATTTAATTCAAACTCTCCAAGGTCACAACTGATTACTTTTTGAAGACATGGCCGCCATAGCTAATGAACCCAGTGTAAAAATGACTTCAGCTCGTCAGTTTTACAGATACTGAGCTAAAGTCATCCTCAGTACTTCAGTCAAGTCAAGTCAAGTCAATTTTATTTATATAGCACAGTTAAAACAGATAAACTGTTATCAAGGTGCTTCACACACAACATAAAAGAGGTTTAAAAATTTACAGAACAGTATCACACACTAATGGTAAATATTAGGTAGAATTATAATAAAAATGTATAAGAACAACATTAAAATGAAAACACAGTAAAAAAATATATACACTAAGTCAGTTCACACAGTATGAAATACTAAATGATATTAACAGCAGTAGAATTATAATACAAATGTATAAGAACAACATTAAAATGAAAACACAGTAAAAAAAATATACACTAAGTCAGTTCACACAGTATGAAATACCAGGGAGAAAAGATGGGTTTTTAGCAGGGATTTGAACATGTGACCACACTGTAACTTATAGAAAAACATTAAATACTTGAACCAAACTCGTTCTGAAGACTCTTTACTTCCTCTAAATAAAAATTAACATCTGACCACTAATATCATGAGTTTTATTAAAATATAGAGATGGTCACAGACCTTGTGAGGTCTTATAAATTTGCACGAGATTGTGCATAACATCATTTACAAGATTTGACAAAAATTAATCCAGCTATCATTTCTCATAAGACGCTCTGGCATAAACTTCAGTAGGCAATGTGTATTACTTCACAAAACAAAAAGTCTTTAATTATTTTTTGCTTAAACACCCAATGTGATTATATTGTGATGTTAGTTTTGTGACGCATGCTGATAACTTGTTAAAAAGTCCTTACAGCAAACCCCCGATTTACGAACGAGTTTGGGACCTAAGAACGGTTCGCAGGTCGATCTGTTCGCAGGTCAGACCTTCCGTACACTCGTCACTCGGGGATGTCCTGTATTTTTTTTTGTGGTACAAGTACAGTACGTACTTCGCCTATCCTAACACACCTAACACAGTGTAATTAATTAATACAGTACAGTAATAAAAATATAAATTAAATAAAAATATAATTTCTTACTTGGAGGTGGTCAAAGCCGCTGCTGCGTCCCGTGTTAGCTCCCTTGTTAGCTTCTGGAGCTAGCCAGGCCGGAGGTGTTCTCGCGGCGGCCTGGCACCATCGGCGATAAATCTGCAGCTGCCTGAGACATCCACAAAGTTCACAGAGACGTTTCCAGCTCGTAATTAATCCATATGAAGCCATCCTGGTCACCAGTCTTCCAAACCTGGCTGCCTGCAGCCGTAACTATGACCTAAGATGGCGTCCGGTGTTCTGCTTTAACTAGTAACCCTGTAAACTGGAGACTTTCAAAGCAGCCGTGACTGACCTAAGATGGCCTCCGGTGTTCTGCCTTAATTTGTGACCGTGAAAACTGGAGACCTTCTTCCTGTTATGACCGGAAGTTGCACAATTATTGCGCAATCATGACAAAAATGATCAGAAATGATCATTTTTATCATAATTATTATTTATAAAGCCTTTAAAACAACCACAGCTGCAACAAAGTGCTGTACACATGAAATTAAGAACATTAAAACACACAAAAAAAAAAATATATATATATTTTTTTAATACAGTAATGTCATATTTTTATTAAATATGATACGTTCGTAAGTCCGGGCCGCCGTAGGTCGATGGAGTCGTAGGTAGGGGGTCACCTGATCTGGTCATCTGTTATGGTCGAGGGTAAAAGCTGTGCTAACATGCAAAAGGTCTGGAGAGAGTCACATTTGCATTCACCGTCCTTTTCAGCTTTTTTTATATTCGCGCCCTTTTCCAACTGTTGTTTGTCACACTTTGTCACCCCCAGGATATGTGTGACTGCTCTTGTTTATTTAATTCTCTTGACCTTGGCCATCACAATCTACATTCAAGATGCCCCCTTCCTCGTTTACTCCGGATCCTCCAATTTAGTCTGCAACTATCTCGTAACGTCAGCAGCGTGTCTGGACCTCTGTGTCCTGCAGCTTTACATAAGGCTCTACATTCTCCTAGGCTCATTAGTGCCACAGGTAGAAGTGACAAGAATGGTCACACAGTCTCAAAGTGATAAAATGCACAACAATATGTGCTGCTGCTAATTAGGTGGTTCAAGAAAGGTCAGCACAAAAAAACAAAACAACTAAAGTGTCCGAGAAAGAGTTTTAGAGTGGGGTTTGGTGCAGTGCACAATTTACATTATACTGTATATTGATTAAATTCATGCCCCATGGGAAGGGGTATTGAGCATTGTGACTGTAGGCTGGATTTTAATTCTATCCTCTGCATTTTAAATTACTTTCTGCAGCATGTCATTATTACCCGGTACTTGAGTAATGCACCTCAGCTTTGCCTGGAAAAAACGTTTAAGTTTGCTGTGGTTAAAACGTCAATCGGCTTCTTCGCAACACATTTTGTGCCTTCAAAACAACACCAATGTAAAACATATACAGTACTTGTACCCAATTTTTTTCAGAAATAAATGCAAAGAAGGGATGGAGGAGGTAAGGGCTTTACCACTCAGTGTTTGTTGAATTAACTAGTTTCAAGGGTGTTTCAGAATATATAAAAACTGCAAGAATAAACTCTTCAAACTTGCACCATTTTATATAGTTCAGGATAATCTTTAGTTTTTTTTATTTATTTATAGTTTACAATGAGTAGCTTTAATTTGGAGACAGTTTGCCTGAACTGTGAAGATGATTTAAAATAACTACAAAGCTGATAAACAGTGGTGTTTTTAGCCTCTTTTGGGGGGATATTCATTAAAAATATATATTTTATTTTAACTTAGCACCCCTGAAAAATTAAGAAACCATCATTGTGATTTTGTAAGGAAACTCAGTTCTCAAACCTTCACCAAAATACTGAATAAATTTGCAATAAAAATGGAATAAATAACAACACATAAAATGCAGCCTGTCAGTCAATCCAGTAGACTCGTCAGCAACTGATCAACTGTGACCTTAATTTGTCCCGAAGAGAAACACCCCTTACCTGTGTGACAGTGTGCTCTATTCACACAAGGAGAGCTGTTTTGGGCTTGTTTTTCTGTCTGAGTGAAAGCAAAAATTAATACGAGTGGTAGGTAGTTTGTCCCTTCACGCCCCCTTCCACGTATGTTACGTGAAGGTGGATGTTACGTTCAGGTGCGGTTGGACAGGCTGATGTTTATTCAGCGGTAAAAACAATATAAGCGCACAAGTAATGACGAGTAGAGCTTGAGCAGAATACAGACGACTTCTTGTAAGTTTCCTTGCACTGATGAGAAAGATAAAAGATTGGTGTATTTTTGTGTGTGATGCTTACACGGTTTCTTACAACTTTATGAAGGTGTATCACAACGAAGGCTGCATTAAGAAATCTCCAGCTAGTAACGCGAGCGGTGAGGTGCGTCATCTGTGGTGCTTCATGCTAATACTGTATGCTGCTTATCTGTATATAACATGTAAAATGTACATACTCCTGAAGTTATTTTAAGGTTTATTCTTTGTTCTTTATTCTTTGTCTAGAGTGACAAGACCATGCTACAATGAAGCAAAAATGCTTCATTGAGCATGATTCAGGATAGAGATTTAAGAAAGTTTTTTGTTGACTTTGCTTACTATGAGTTTGCTGTTTAATTTTTTATTTAACTTTTTAATTTGTACGCATCCTTTATGATTGTCTGTTGTTGTCCATTGTTGTCATCACTCTTCATTTAAAATTCAGGTCTCTCTGGTAAATGAGTCCCAGAGGCTTAATGGGATTAATTTGTATAAATATGCAAAATGTATTTTTATTTTTTAGAGTGGATATGTTCTTTAAAGTGTTTAGCATAATTTTGCTGTTTATATGTAATGCCATAATAAATGTATGTTTATACTGTTTAAAAACGGCCTTTGTTTTACACAATGGGGTGGGTTGCCAGTTGGGCTCGTTTTGGGCTCGTTTTGATGAAGCTGGTCGCTTGTTTCTGTCATGAGATCTGGAAACGCCGTCTTTGAATTGAGAAAGCTCCTCGGATGAAGAGCGAAACGTCTTCTGTTACAAATATTGTATTGAACATTTTTTGATTTTATCATGTCCTGGATGGCTGAGAATCTTCACCAGCATATCTACTTTATTCAAAAATTTCTGGAGGAGGTGTGGCGCCACTTCCCACATTACAAATGCTTCATCTGACACTATGCTAATGGCCACTGCTGTTCAAGCCAAGAACCATCGTCAGCAATGGGGGGCTGAGCACCCCCAAAGGTCACATTCTAGAATCGCCCCTGCTAACTGATCGACTGTTTAAAATCCGTGACAGAACGGACAGCCGGATGGATCCACTCCCGTGTTCACGGCGGGAGCCCGTGTGGTCATCGAGTACCGAAATAAACTCCGTGGATGTGTTTCTACCTCTTCGTCGACTGTTTTCCTCTCACGCTGAAATGGCGCGTGCTGCTGGATGACTGCTGCCGCTGCGTGCTGTGAACAACCTCCGCATCCCCCGCTGACTCCCCCCGCGGAAGAGTCCGAATGGTTTGTTCCAGGCGAGCCCGTCAGTGTGAGCGCGCAGGAGAAGGCAGGCGATGTGAGCGCGCAGAGGGGAGAAGGAAGCTTCATCCAACCGCCTGCCATTGCAGTGCGGCGGCAGCTGCTGCTCTGGAGCCACCGCCACGGAGGTCTTCCTCTGTTAAGATTCTCACAAGCACGCCGCGAGGACCATTGCTATTGTGAAGGTGAATGGGTTTTCTTTTTATTCCTATCCACGAGTGGGCTACATGTGGAGGCATATTTTCCACTAGTTTAGCTTGAGGACCAAACTGGACGTGTCCCCCCGAGGGTACCGAGCGATAACGGTCCAAGCCGAGGTACCTTTAGCTACCTGCTAAGTCAGTGGATAGCTAGCTGCCCAACATGTTAAATCACAAATGACAACCCCCACTGCCGTGTTTTTCCTGTCGAGTTCTCATGGGGGGGTTGTGTTGAGTCATGAAATGCCCATCGTCCCTGTTGTCATCGCTCGCACGGCTTGTTTCACTGCGTCCAGGTAACGATAGGGAGCTAGCCTAGCTTCTGGAACAAAATGTCGGCCAGCTTTAAGGGGCTTGATTTACCCCAAGTGGGTATGCAAGAAGACTTTATTTTGTTTTTTACATTAGGTTTATTGACGAGTCAGGCTGCGAGAGGAAAGGAGGGAGTGGTGACATGAAGTCAGCTGCTGGAAACGTTGTCTACATAACAGAAGGTCATGCAGTGTCTCTGAATGTTCTGTCAATAAAGTGCTATTTATTAATAATACCAGGAGGAAAGTGGCCAAGAGCAGCCCGTTGTTTGGACCGTTTAAAATCTGCTAACACTTGCTATCATCATAATGCACTGTCATAGTTCTGAGGGGTACCTGATGATATGTGAGCTTCTGCAACACTTTGAATAAACTTTAGTGCCTTGTTTTTTTATGTTCCTATGATAAATACATTTGAAGACATCTGTCATCACCTGTAATATGCTGATACAGCTCTTTATTCATGCTGTTTTTGTACATTTGCTGTTATTTAGTTATACCATACCATTTTATTTATAAAGCACTTTAAAGGTGCTATGTGTAACTTTCTGTAGAGCGCAGAACTTAGAAATATTTTCAACAGGCAAAGCTGGTCCCTCCCCCTCAGAGCCATATATGGCTCTGCTCCCCCTGGCCCTGCTGAAATTCAAATTCAAGCTCTGTTTTTATTGGCTGGTTACAAACTCTGTTTTTATTGGCTGGTTAACGGCGGGTCACTCTGTGTTTTTAGTGTTTTTATAAATGCTGATAGAGAAGCAAGGGGACTATAGTTTTTTTCAGAGATTATTTTGTCTAACACCAGTCTGTCAGTAGATAGTGACAGAGTGAAGAAATATGTTAAAAATATATTGTTAGAAAAGTTACAGACTGCACTACAAAGTTACATAGTGGAGCTTTAAACAGGAACAAGTCCAAACCAAAGTGCTGAACAAACAAACAAACAAACAAACAAACAACAGGCAACACACACAATGAAGTACAAAACGAAAGACATAAAAACATTGCAGATCATAAATAAAACGACCAAACACAGATCAGTTGGTGTTGAAAGCAACAGAATAGTACCGTAGTGAGTTTTTAAATTTGAAAACTGAGTTATAACTATACAGTACTATGATAGCAGTGATAACATTTCAATATATATGTTTAACTAATATAATAATCTAAATCAGAAATATTCTTGTTTCTCATTTTACTCTTATTCTATATCAATCTTCTTAAAGATAAATAGGAATTGTTTACTTTTACACTAATGTGACTATATGCTGGATTTACTGTTTGCATCTCAACTAGCATACATTGTATTGCCACAATACAGGAAACTGAAGTTACATTGAATGTAGATTTTTACATTTCCAGTTTATTTTCATTGTGATCTGTGAGCGCATTTTTGAAAACAACACAAATTGAGTCATGCAAACCAAAATCAATGCATTTGGTCTTTTATTTTTAAGCTAATCTACCAAAATTGTCTTGAAGATAAACTTTTTCTGATGGTCCCCTTAAAATCAAAGGTTTTGAATAGGGGTGCACCGATTGCATTTTTATGGCCAATCACCAATCTCTAAAAAGTCTGACCTGCTGATTAAGATTTTGGCCGATACAGATTTTGTTTTATAAGCAACAATGTCAGGAGTTATAAGGTCACAATGCACCTTCAATGTTCCAATATTATTTTATTGAAAAACATAACTTTGAACAATATCCTAGAAACAATACAAACTTGCTTTAACTGGCCATGAGGTAGTGCTCTCAAATATAAATGAAGTTTAGACAATTGTTGTTAAAACAAACAAACACACAAAAGGTAAAATCGGTTTCTCATGCAAGTATCGGTCGATTTCCGATTGTCCAAAATTAAGGAAATCGGCACCGATTTATCAGTGCACCCCTAGTTTTGACATAAATGAAAAAAAGTAAAAGCAGACCCATGTGGCTATTTTGGTGACTGATTGATAAACGATATAAACAACAAAACTGAATCATTTTTACACTTTTATTGGACAGAAGTCCTTGCTTGTTTGCTTACTGGTTCCATCATAAAGTGTTACTTGTTAACACAGCTTTAACAAGGAGTATTTTACCAATTTTTTTTATTTTTTTTTGTATTCTCATTTTTTATATGTTGAGGAAGCCATGCAGAATGTACTGTAATCAAACAACTTGATTGTTTCTGACCTTTTTATTCTATATAGAAAGAAGAAACTAAAGATCCCAACTGAAGTGGTTGCACTGAAACATGATTGGTAGAAATTTGATGATTCATTTTAGCCCCGTCTCAACTCTCACTACCTCAGGGCTGTGACTAAAATGTGTCATCATGCTTGTAACACTGCATGGCGCAGCAGCTGCACATGGTTAATAGATGTGTCAACTGAGGAAAGAGAGGCACATGACGGATGATATTTGTGGCACTAATTAGATGTTTCATTTTTATGATTAAAATGACCCTCTCTCTTTAAATAAATGGGATTGTGGACCGGTTTAGGAAATGATTCCTGCAAACATGTCACCTGCGAGGAAGAGAATACTGTACTGTACTGTACAGTATATGGGCAGCCATACATGATGGCCTGTAAATCATGAAACCCTATGTGGTCGTGGGCATCTGAGTCATTGTGGCTTTTCAAGGGTAAACAGATCTGATATTTTGCTTGCTTCAGTTAAATTTGACAGACTGCAGCGTTGTAGTTATGTGTATTTATAGAAACTGTCTGGAATGAAGGGCTTATCCATTTGTTGGTGACAACAGATGTACTAACAAGGTTACATTACTGGAATGTGATGTGATGACACGTGGAGAAACTGAGCTTTTTAGTCTATAATTTTATGCTTGAACAAGTCATTTATTTTATTATTGGGAAATGATCAAAGAAGGTGGTTTGATTAATAATAATAATAATAATGAATTCAATTTATAACGCACTTTTCATTAATGAAAATCTCAAAGTGCTACAAAGTGCAACAGAATTAAATGTCAATAAAACAAGTAATAAAATAAGTAAAATCAATAACAGTATCAACTAAGATCAAAGATAGAATCATGAGGAGGCAGAGTATGCTTGGTTAAAAAGAAAGGTCTTCAAGCCGCTCTTAAAGTCAACCAGTGACTAACCGTGTTTCCATCTATTTTAGGGGTGTAACGATACACAAAACTCACGAGACGAGACGAGACAAATCACAGATCTCGCGAGAACGAGACGAGATTTTAATATTAGTTCAAGAAAACTTCAAAGATCGGTTTTATGCCGCAAAAAGGCTTTTATTCTGTTTTAACATGTATTACAAACCCAACTGATGTCTTCATTTTACTGATTGAATCTCCTTAGACCTTAGAACGTTCAACTTTGTTTAAAAAAATAGATATTCACGCAGGACTTTCCAAAAATTGAACATAAATATCCGCATCAGCACTGACTCTGCAGCCGTCACTCACCAGTGTTGCCAGATTGGGCGGTTCACCGCGATTTTCCTTCTGACTTTTGCGGGTAGAGATTGCTTTGGGTGGGTGGGACTCTATCTGGCAACACCGGTCACACCGGTGTTTACACGCGTGTCTTTACATTCGGGGCAGCGTCGGCAGCGCCGGGACCCTCCATCAATGTAGAGGCGTCTGCGGCACCGGGACCCTCCATCAGTAGTTGGGGCGTCTTCTATAGCAACTTCATCCGGCGAAGCCATGCTGTCCGTGACTTGCTAGGGGCTCTGCTAGCATTAGCGTCTCGTGAGACAACGTTACCTCTCAACGAGAGATATTGCGGGAGTTTAATATCGTGAGATCTCGTTACATGCCTAATCTATTTTCATTTCGAATTTTGAGATAATTTTTGAAATCTCGCAAAAATGTAAATACAAATTAATGCGGATCAGAAGTGTTTCCATCAACTGGCTTGAAGCGCATCTACCAGGCCACGCACAGCGTCATTACGTCAGACGTCAGCGTCATTACGTCAGACGTCAGCGTTACGCATGTCTACAGTAAACAGGAAGTAGCGGTTGAAAACAGAACCCGACCACACATCTCGTCAAAATGGAGAGAATATTTCAGGTATGTGTTGCTATCGGGCAAGTTGTATTTATTCTGTCATGCCAACTAGTTTTAGCGATGTTACATGTTGTCCGGAGCGGAAACAGCTGATCAGTCACATGACGTAAATGTTCGCTACGGCAGAACTGAGTCGGCAAATCTGTTTCCATCTGTCGTTTTGCGCATCAGCTCTGTTTCGAAACCCCCAAAAACCACCTCAAGCGAGCGTATCAACTTTTGAGCGAATTAGAGGAAGTTAACTCGAATTTTGCCGTTTCCATTCAGCTTTTCTGATGCGATGCTTCAAAATGCGCATCTAGAAACCTTGATGGAAACACGGCTACTGTGGAGCTCTTAGGCAGTCAGGAAGAGAGTTCCACAGGCGGGGGGCAGCCACACTGAAAGCCCGGTCTCCCATGGTCCTTAATTTGGTTCTCGGAATGTGAAGTAGATGACTGTTCTGTGACCGTAGAGACCGGGTGGATGAGTATGGTGCAAGAATGTCCTTTAGATAATCTGGTGAAGTTCCGTGTAAGCATTGATGTGTAATGAGAGCAGTTTTGTACTGAATTCTGTAGGTGACAGGAAGCCAATGAAGGTTATGGAGAATGGGTGTATAATATGTTCAAATTTACGAACTCTCAACAAAATCCTTGCTGCACTGTTTGAATATACTGTATTGAAGCTTCTGAAGGTATTTACCAGGGATTCCAATAAACAGGGAGTTGATTAATAATCTTAAAGTGTAGACAAAGATGGTAATAAACAATTCTTGGTAACTAAAGAGTTTCAGTAATAGTGGCTGGCTGTCCTGTGCTGCTACTGTAATTACAAGCTGATTTATTTAATACACTTGTAGTTTTGTGAATATTGAGTTTTTTATTTTATTAACCTTTATTTAACCGGGCAGATCCCACCAAGATAGGCTAACATTTGTACTTTTTGGATATTGCTGCCTGAGTTTGTCAGAACTCTAGCCAATGTAATTGTACATGGAAGTGGCACATAATATTGTCATTCAAAAACATCTCTCATAATGCACAAAATCATTGCCTTTTCTGACAAATTAAAGTTTGACTCATTAGATTTGTTCTTTCTGATTGATTTGCTGTTTTTGTAAATTTGACCAATTTTAGAAGTTCCCTACAATATATAAATATTATGTATATCACAAATTTATTGTCATTGTAATATCAGTAAGTGCAGTATCAGTATCGCAAAGGACTGTAATGAATCATAGTCTTTTATAATTTGAGTACTATGGATTCATTTTCTGCATGGTAATAAATTCACCAGACTCTGGTCTTGCTCTTGACAAGAAAGTGGGGAGTGAGGAAAATGTGTGTTTCACTGTTTATTACCATTGCAATATTAAACTATAATATCCCACATTGCAGGTTTTTCAAATTTTGTGCAGCCCTACTATTTAGTTGTTTTTTCCCTACTATCAAAAACAGCTGGCTTTAAAGTCATCAGTGCTGTGGCAACTATATCACAAACTAGATTATTCAAACTAAGAGCAGTTCACAACCACTGAAAAACAACACAATTACTTAATGTTTTATAAACAGTACGAGTGCTAAGAAAATGGAAATTAATACTGTGAGAGTGTTTTCTGAAGTAAAAAATGGAAAAGCTCTGAAAATACTTTTGTTGTGTGTCATTAGTGAAACTTTCTTTTAATGTATTTTATTGCTTGTTCAATTTTTAAACTGTACATTTTTGTAGATATTGTGTGTTACATAATAACTGGTTTGATATGTGCTTTGTGCGTTGGTTTGATGGATTTGATGGGTGGTCAAGCTAAGATTTCCCAGCCAGCACCTTCTGTTTGAGTTGTCATGGTTATAGCTCCTGTTAAACAGGCTTGCATGTATAAATCAGGTCCTTCATAAATCCTCGAGTGAATGGGGCGTGGAATTATCAGGGTGCCGTTTTTCATCTGTCACATTTCAAAATCAACCCCTTTATTTAACAGCATAGAAGCATCCTTTATTGTTACTGTTGTTCTTTGGCCCAGTTGTCTTCATTTCAATCACAGTGATGAAGAGGAGGTGGGGAGCCTTTGCTTATCTCCACATTCCTGCCCTCCTGTGTGCTCTGGGAGGCACTGATAACTTCCACCTTTGCTGATTGAGTCTGGAAGCCGATTTCCTGTTTCTTGTGTTCAGGACACTCCGAGGCTCTGATTACGATCACAGACTCCAGTCTGGAAATAGACAGGTCAAACCAAAGCGTCTGCTCTGAGAGTGAATATTAAACCTTTAATTAAAATTACTCTGTTTCTTAGAAGAAGAAAACATCCCCTCGATTCTGTACATTTTATCTTTGTGTTAACTAGCAGATAAGACTCAGTAACTACAGTATATGTTGCACCGTAGCAGAGAGAAAAGCCTCACTATCATCACAAACCTAAACAAAGCCCCCAAAAAACAACAACTTTTGAATAATTTAAAGATTTAAATGAATAATAGTGTTGCTTTCTCTAACTGCTACACAGTTATTACTATAGACTAGAGCCCAAACAATACTGTATTGGGAGGGGAAAGCTAATGCCAATAACTGATATAATGGCTAAAACTTGTTTATCTTTATCCACGCTCAAGAATCCAGCTACTTTTAAACCTGTTTTAACACTTGAAGTCTTGAAACAGTCTTCCAAAAGTTCGTTCACATTTTCTATCCTCCACTATTTACCATAAAGTTATCAAGTGTGTTACATAAATATAAAATAAACAAACACACACCCTTCCCTGTTCATTGTTTAAACAGTCAGTCACATATGGTGAAAGCCTACCGGTAATTGTTATTGACCGCAGCAGCATTTTTTCTTTGTACAGTAGAGAGTTAAAAGATTTCAGACAAAGAATGCATTTCATTTAGAACGACAAAGATAATGTTACTAGTAACAATTATATATTTTACCCCTACGTTCGATTTATTGTTCTGGATAAAGTTTTACAAGGCACTAGCCTATATAGGGGCCAAGATGGAGAGGCAATGCAGCCGACCCGGGACCCAAAAGCCTCAGGCTCGATCCTCAGCCATTCCCACATGCCGTGGCGCCTCTGAGCAAGACACCCAATCCCCAAATGCTCCCCGGGTGCCCACATAACCGCCCACTGCTCCACCTGGGTGCATCCCAGGTGTGATGGGTTAAATGCAGAGATCTAATTTCGCCATTGTATTGGAACATATAATGATGACAACACATAGCACTTACTGTACTTATATCAGCACATAATGGTTGGGACAATTTTTACCAATACCGATATGTCCCCAAACACCTATATTGGCCCTGCCAATACCAATCGGTCAGATCTAATACATATTTTATTTAATTGTTTGTTGATATTTCTGCTTTCAACCAAAATCCATCAATTTGCAAATATTTAAACAAGAGGTTTTTTTTCCTTCAGGTGTTGCCACGGTTTGTATCTCGCTTTAAGAAGCTGTTCAGAAAGGAGCATTCAAGACTTAAATACTGTATAGAGCCATTTTTAAAGTGTGAAGTGTTTCAAAAGAAGTGACAGAGCTGCTTATTTGTGGCGTTTAATTGCTCGATTCTTTGCATACCTTTTTAGGTTGGTGTGGAAATAATTAATTTGAATGCTGGGAGGCAGAAGGTAGTGGAGATAATAAACTATGTGTGGAATCTGTGAACACTCTGAGGCTCTGCTGAGAACGATGTAAAATTAACTTTTCCATTTGAGATGGTGTGTCTGACTTGTCTGTTTTGATCATTATCCAAAGTGAAAACTAGGGTTTCATGAGCTATGTGGCATTTTTTTTGCTGTTGGTCAGTGTCCTACCGTTTTAGTTTGAGGACTCTTAAAGTCCAACACCCACCATGTTTTCAAATTGCATCGCCATTAATATTTATTAGTTTATTTAAAAATAATACAGGAGCGTTTATTTGGTTGAATGAATGAATCATTGTTTGGAATGTTTGAGATAATCTGTTTTAAAGGGCAGCACGGTGGCACAACTGGTAGAGCTGCTGCCTCTCAGCGAGAAGGTTGCCGGTTCAAATCCCGGTCCGGGGCCTTTCTGGGTGGAGTTTGCATGTTCTCCCCGTGCATGCGTGGGTTTCCTCCGGGTACTCCGGTTTCCTCCCACAGACCAAAAAACATGCATTGTTAGGCTGATTGGTGACTCTAAATTGACCCTAGGTGTGAGTGTGAGAGTGGATGGTTGTTTGGTGTGAGTGAGACAGGTCCCTCTTGTAAATGAGTCCCCGTGACTCAACGAGGCTAGCCTGTATAAATAAAGGTTGAATGAATTTATATTGTAGAGAAATAACGCTAAATGTGTTATTTCATGATTTATAGCAGATTTTAGCATGCAGCTCCGGGAAAATCTGCCCCTCTCCATATATGGGCATTCACATGGGCATTCACGTCACTAAAGTGACGCCTTGGAGTTACAGGCGAGCGAGGAAAAGAAAAAGCGAAGCATTTTTAAATATTCCCTAAAGCTGCCTGTGTTGATTAATCCTGCTGTCGCTCACTCATGTCTATCATATTCTGAGCGAGCATCCACGTAGACATACTAGTTTAATTCGTTTGATCGCGACAAATTCATTCATTTCCGCATCGGCTTTTTATTCTCTCCCCCCTTGACCAGACAGGTCGGGCAGCCGCGCAGCGGAGCTCTGCGCGCGTGCTCCCCGTGCTCCCCACAACAAGGCTGACGAGAGCAAATACACTCGAGGGAGCAAATTACACCGGCACGAGGAACTTCAAAGGAACGAGGAACCAGCGGAACGAGGAGCCAGAGACGCGCGCGGCTTGCTCCTCTGGGCAGAACGCGCGGCTCGCTCCTCTGGGCAGAATGAATGAGAGCAGCAACGGTCCGCAGCGGTGTTATAAAATAAATAATAAATAAAATCAGAGCGCTGGTCCATATACACACAAATGCACCAGGAAATATGGGACACTTGTCTTTATTTCCAAATAATCAATACAATTGGCCATTAAACTGTGAAACTCAAACTCACAGATGGTTCTTAATGAAATTGGCAAAATAAGTTTGTCTTCATGTTGCCAGCAGCAAAACAGCCTATTCCAAAACTATGTTCTACAGAAAATACAGGAGGTCTGACAAGTTGGTGCATGAGAATGATTCACATTTATTATCTCGCTGTGTAATGAAAGGCAATAAAGGCCTTTTAAGTGCACCTGTTAGCAAAATAACACTTTAATGAAACTTTCAGATAGTAAACAACTGAGACACACATGAAGTTTCAGGAAGTTTGTTGAAGCGTTTAGTTTATCATACTTTTTTTATGGGAACAGTTTGAAAACTTGTCTAAAAACATGTAAAAACATGACATTAACCATCTGAATGTGTCATTAGCGAAGCAGCTGCGGCACATTAGCAGCGTCAGCAGAATCTGCTGGTCGTAACGTTCGCTGCAGTGTTGACAGGGTAAACACCATCAGCTCACCGGATCAGCAGCAGCTTCATTCATGAACCAGACCGTTTCCGGATCTGATCTCAGAAATGGATCAAAACTCAACACCAGCTTAAAGAACAAAAAGTGTTATCACCAATTCAAAACAAAACAACACAATTACATAGTGAGGTAATTAAAAGATCCCCTCTCATTGTTCAGTCATGAGAATCTTAATCTCATAAAGAAGAAATTAAGCCCAGCATACTCTTTTCACAGATCAGTAAGTTACTCTGCTCCATAGAAGCCTTGTTGCTCTCTTGTAACAAGGTAGGATTTGGAGCCTTCGGCTGCTAATTACAGGTCTGATGCTCCTCCCATGATCCATGATGTGGAACATCCTGCATAATTAATTGGAGAGTTTTATCGGTACAGCAACAGCTACCGGGCAATGATGGCAATCCTAACACACATGATTTATCATGCACATCATCTCGAAAGTAGAAGAGCGAGAGCCACGCCCCTGAGACTTGGCACACGCTTTGGATGTCATCAACCATTAAATGGTCCTTATCATTTATTATCATCCCCATTCTTAGTAGTCAGATTTCCCCTCCTGTACCTCCTAGGAGGTTTAAAGGTACGTTGTCACCGTTACAAGCGATGAAAGCAGGCTCCGTCTTTAGCTACGTGGTTAGGTTTAGAGTAAAGGGTCTTGGTTAGGTTTAGGGTCTTGGTTAGGTTTAGGCACAAGGGTAAGGGGGTTAGGTTTAGGGTTGGTCCTCTGGGTCAGGTTTAAGGTTAGGTTCAGGAAAACGGTTACATAAGCTGAAAAAACACAACACTTCCGGGTTGACGGAAACATGCTGCCTACTCACGGCGATAATAACGCAGATAACGTTTTTTCAAACATGCTAGGAGGTAGATTGGACAGTTTTGCCGATACATATGGGGATGATAACAGTTGATAACGCCGTATGGACTGACAACATCCGAACCAGCTGGAGACAACGCCTTTACCTCCACCATTAAGATGTAGCCTCAGTCAAGATGGCCACGTCCATCCTCTTATTAGAGTCATTATCTCACATCGGTGAAATAAGCACAACAGCTCAGTCTTTCCTCAGTTTGTTCTAAATGTTGATGCTGGCATCAAATAATCAGGGAAAGCAATCAAGAAGCAACGAAAACCCCTTTCAACCCAAAAATCATAAACTCATTTACCATATTTCGCTGTATAGGTCACTTTTTTTTGCATAAATTAGCATGCCCTGCTGTTTATATGGCAANGGAGATTTTAGCCCCAATTGTCCCACACAATGGGACTTCCGTGTCCCCGTCCCCAGTCTAAGGCTGGGACATTTGGTCAGAATTTTCGTTCCCCAAATGTCCCCGGAGGGGACATGGTTCTCCTTTACCCAGTGACCATGTCCCCGGACGGGACATGGTTCTTCATTACCTAGGGACAATGCACTGTCCCTGGGTACTCGTGAGACATTTGGTAAGAATTTTCGTTCCCCAAATGTCCCAGTTCTTTACCCAGGGACAATGCACTGTCCCTGGGTAAAGAACCACCAACTTCCCCCGGGGGACATGGTTCCTCTTTACCCAGGGACAGTACACTGTCCCTGGGTACTCGTGGGACATTTGGTAAGAATTTTCGTTCCCCAAATGTCCCAGTTCTTTACCCAGGGACAGTGCACTGTCCCTGGGTAAAGAAGAACCATGTCCCCGGAGGGGACATGGTTCTTCTTTACCTAGGGACCATGTCCCCGGACGAGACATGGTCCCGTCCGGGAACATGTCCCTGGACGGGAACCATGTCCGGAGGGGACATGGTTCTTCTTTACCCAGGGACAATGCACTGTCCCTGGGTACTCGTGGGACATTTGGTAAGAATTTTCGTTCCCCAAATGTCCCAGTTCTTTACCCAGGGACAGTGCACTGTCCCTGGGTAAAGAAGAACCATGTCCCCGGAGGGGACATGGTTCTTCTTTACCTAGGGACCATGTCCCCGGACGAGACATGGTCCCGTCCGGGAACATGTCCCTGGACGGGAACCATGTCCCCGAAGGGGACATGGTTCTTCTTTACCCAGGGACAATGCACTGTCCCTGGGTACTCGTGGGACATTTGGTAAGAATTTTCGTTCCCCAAATGTCCCAGTTCTTTACCCAGGGACAATGCACTGTCCCTGGGTAAAGAGCCACCGACTTCCCCCGGGGGACATGGTTCTTCTTTACCCAGGGACAATGCAATGTCCCTGGGTACTCGTGGGACATTTGGTAAGAATTTTCGTTCCCCAAATGTCCCAGTTCTTTACCCCAGGGACAGTGCACTGTCCCTGGGTAAAGAAGAACCATGTCCCCGGAGGGGACATGGTTCTTCTTTACCTAGGGACCATGTCCCCGGACGGGGACCATGTCCCCGGACGGGAACCATGTCCCCGGACGGGAACCATGTACCCGGAGGGAACATGGTTCTTCTTTACCCAGGGACACTGCACTGTCCCTGGGTAAAGAACTGGGACATTTGGGGAACATTTGGGGAACGAAAATTCTTACCAAATGTCCCACGAGTACCCAGGGACAATGCACTGTCCCTGGGTAAAGAACCACCGACTTCCCCCGGGGGGACATGGTTCCTGTGTCGCCCCGGAAAGGAGTACAGCCACCAAACTCGCAGCACGCGGGCAGGGTGATGTGCTGAACAGGTCCTGTGAGTTTCAGCCCTTTTCGAGGTTCCTAACGGGGCCCGGGGCCTTCCGAAGCAAAAAGGTCAAAAGGTCAAGGAAAGTGCGTATCGTCCCCAAACTCACAGCACGCAGTCGGTGTGATGGGCTGATCAGGACCTGTGAGTTTCAGCCCTCTGCGAGGTTCCTAAGGGCGGCTATAGCCCTCCAAATCCAAAAGGTCACTAGGTCAGGCCAATGTATAGATGCCCGTCATTCGTAAGGGAAAGCAGCTAGGGACACCAAATTTTCGGGGTTACAGCATGGGTCCGTGCTGACGGCACCCTGAAAATTTGAAGTAGTTTACTTGTTTCTGTAGGAAGATATAGATGTTTATATCAGGGACATTTGGGGCTAAAATCTCCCCATTATAATTTGCCCCAGATGTCCAGTGGGACATTTGGCGCAAATTATAATGAGGAGATTTTAGCCCCAATTGTCCCATAATGCCTACATTACCCATAACCCCATTCGGTGTCCCTAATGTCCCGATGTGACCCTAATGTCCCACACTGCCCCAAAGGTCAAAGTTGAAACCAATTAAGGCAGTTTTTCGCTAATATCTCCGCTTCCGTTTGGCCTAGAGACTCGGGACCACTTGCGTAGCGAACACGGAGTCCGGCCCCACGATCCTATTGCGGTTTGGTGCGCGCACGAGGGCGTTTTGATACCGAAAAACGCAAAATATGCTTAGAAATCGCAGTTTTCGGGTCAAATTTCAAAGGTCCGTAGCTCTGGCCCGGAAGGTCCTAGAAACCTCAAACTTGGGGTACGCGCTCGTGGGAGCCCTTCCTACAAGCCTGCGGTGTCATAATTACCCACAATGCAACGGTTAAAATTACGGATTCAAAGTGCCCCAAAAAATGGAGTGAGGGTTCCATAACCGACGAGAGGATCCTGAATTGAAAAGATGATCATCCTAAAAACGCGTTTTCCCAATTCGAGATACAGGCACCCAATTCGAGTATGTCGTTCTGGGGGTCGGTCCCGACCCGTGCGTCCACGTCCCGTCGCTCTAAGCCCCTGGGATCGGGACTGGGGACCCCGGACACTTGCCACGCATTGCATGGGGGAAATGTCAGGAAAACCACGAATGGGAATTAATACCCAAATGTCCGAGGTTTAGGGCTTCGTATATCCCGCATCCAGGGTCCGGTCGCCTCGAGGACTACGCAGTACCCCCTCTTTCTGGGCCCCGTTCGACATACGTGAGCGGAGGAACGCAGGTACCTCCAGGGAACCAGAACCCGAACGGAAGACGCTAGCACCGCGGGGACAAATTTGCCGTGCAGAGGGCTCCACGTAACGTAACATACTGTAATTCGGTGACGGTACATCGAGTGCTTTGCCGACGACGTACCCTCGAAGTGGCCGATTTTGAAACTTTGGCGGACCGCCACGGTCGAACCGAGAGTCCGATCGAGACGGGGTCGGATGCGTTTTACATCGGGCGGTACCCTCTACGACATACTCGAACATCGTTTCTCGATTCCAGGTAGCCTACGGTTGATCCTTCCTAGACCTTCCGTTAAGGAGGTTTCGGACATTTGGGAACAATCACCTCTCTGTTATAATGTGTCCCAAATGTCCCATTGGACATTTGGGTCACATTATAATGGGAATATATTCTGCCCTAATGTCCCACCCAATGGGCCCCATCCCGGGTGTAAGGCTGGGACATTTGGGTGGACTTTTCGTTCCCCAAACGTCCCAGTTTGAACACTTTGTCCTTCGTCCGATCTGGATGCGACTCCCCACTGTACCCATGGTTCCTCTTTACCCAGGGACAGTGCACTGTCCCTGGGTAAAGAACTGGGACATTTGGGGAACGAAAATTCTGACCAAATGTCCCACGAGTACCCAGGTAAAGGACACGGAGACCTGGGTAAAGAAGAACCATGTCCCCGGAGGGGACATGGTTCCTCTTTACCCAGGGACAGTTCACTGTCCCTGGGTAAAGAACCACCGACTTCCCCCAGGGGACATGGTTCCTCTTTACCCCGGGACAGTGCATTGTCCCTGGGTAAAGAACCACCGACTTCCCCCGGGGGACATGGTTCCTCTTTACCCAGGGACAGTGCACTGTCCCTGGGTAAAGAACCACCGACTTCCCCCGGGGGACATGGTTCTTCTTTACCCAAGGACAGTACACTGTCCTTGGGTAAAGAACTGGGACATTTGGGGAACGAAAAATCTGACCAAATGTCCCACGAGTACCCAGGGAAGGGACATGGAGACATGGGTAAAGAAGAACCATGTCCCCGGAGGGGACATGGTTCTTCTTCTGTCCCTCTTTACCCATGTCTCTGTGTCCCTTCCCTGGGTACTCGTGGGACATTTGGTCAGAATTTTCGTTCCCCAAATGTCCCAGTTCTTTACCCAGGGACAGTTCACTGTCCCTGGGTAAAGAACCACCGACTTCCCCCGGGGGACATGGTTCTTCTTTACTCAAGGACAGTACACTGTCCCTGGGTAAAGAACTAGGACATTTGGGGAACGAAAAATCTGACCAAATGTCCCACGAGTACCCAGGGAAGGGACACGGAGACATGGGTAAAGAGGAACCATGTCCCCGGAGGGGACATGGTTCTTCTTTACCCAGGGACAGTTCACTGTCCCTGGGTAAAGAACCACCAACTTTCCCCGGGGGACATGGTTCCTCTTTACCCAGGGACAGTGCACTGTCCCTGGGTAAAGAACCACGACTTCCCCCGGGGGACATGGTTCTTCTTTACCCAAGGACAGTACACTGTCCCTGGGTAAAGAACTGGGACATTTGGGGAACGAAAAATCTGACCAAATGTCCCACGAGTACCCAGGGAAGGGACACGGAGACATGGGTAAAGAGGAACCATGTCCCCTTCTTCTTTACCCAGGGACAGTTCACTGTCCCTGGGTAAAGAACCACGACTTCCCCCGGGGGACATGGTTCTTCTTTACCCAAGGACAGTACACTGTCCCTGGGTAAAGAACTGGGACATTTGGGGAACGAAAAATCTGACCAAATGTCCCACGAGTACCCAGGGAAGGGACACGGAGACATGGGTAAAGAGGAACCATGTCCCCTTCTTCTTTACCCAGGGACAGTTCACTGTCCCTGGGTAAAGAACCACCGACTTCCCCCGGGGGACATGGTTCCTCTTTACCCAGGGACAGTGCACTGTGCCTAGGTAAAGAACTGGGACATTTGGGGAACGAAAATTCTGACCAAATGTCCCACGAGTACCCAGGGAAGGGACACGGAGACATGGGTAAAGAGGAACCATGTCCCCTCCGGGGACATGGTTCCCATGGTTTACCCAGGGATAGTTCACTGACCCTGTGTAAAAAACCACCGACTTCCCCCGGGGGACATGGTTCTTCTTTCATGGTCCCATCCCTGGTCCCGTCTGGGGACCATGTCTCCGAAGGGGACATGGTTCCTCTTTACCCAGGTCTCCGTGTCCCTTCCTTGGGTACTTGTGGGACATTTGGTCAGAATTGTCGTTCCCCAAATGTCCCAGTTCATTACCCAGGGACAGTTCACTGTCCCTGGGTAAAGAACCACCGACTTTCCCCGGGGGACATGGTTCCTCTTTACCCAGGGACAATGCACTGTCCCTGGGTAAAGAACCACGACTTCCCCCGGGGGACATGGTTCTTCTTTACCCAAGGACAGTACACTGTCCCTGGGTAAAGAACTGGGACATTTGGGGAACGAAAAATCTGACCAAATGTCCCACGAGTACCCAGGGAAGGGACACGGAGACATGGGTAAAGAGGAACCATGTCCCCTTCTTCTTTACCCAGGGACAGTTCACTGTGCCTAGGTAAAGAACTGGGACATTTGGGGAACGGAAATTCTGACCAAATGTCCCACGAGTACCCAGGGAAGGGACACGGAGACATGGGTAAATGGTTTACCCAGGGATAGTTCACTGACCCTGTGTAAAAAACCACCGACTTCCCCCGGGGGACATGGTTCTTCTTTCATGGTCCCATCCCTGGTCCCGTCTGGGGACCATGTCTCCGAAGGGGACATGGTTCCTCTTTACCCAGGTCTCCGTGTCCCTTCCCTGGGTACTTGTGGGACATTTGGTCAGAATTGTCGTTCCCCAAATGTCCCAGTTCATTACCCAGGGACAGTGCATTGTCCCTGGGTAAGGAACCACCGACTTCCCCCAGGGGACATGGTTCCCTGGGTACTTGTGGGACATTTGGTCAGAATTGTCGTTCCCCAAATGTCCCAGTTCATTACCCAGGGACAGTGCATTGTCCCTGGGTAAGGAACCACCGACTTCCCCCGGGGGACATGGTTCCTCTTTACCCAGGGACAATGCACTGTTCTTGGTAAAGAACCACAGACTTTCCCAAGGGACATGGTTCTTCTTTACCCAGGGACTATGCACTATCCCTGGGTAATCTCGGACATTTGGTCAGATTTATCGTTTCCCAAACGTCCCAGTTTCTTATTTACCCAAGTATGAAGGTGTTCACCGCTATTCTCAAATGTCCCCACGCGTTTCCCTATTGTCCATCTATACGCTGGCGCCATCATGAGGATTTTCTGAGTCATTACAGTTTTGGCCCCTAATGTCCCAATTCGACCCTTTTGTCCACATGCATTCCGCTTGAAATGTCCCATTGTTGAGAAATACGGGGCCATTCGGGCAGAAACGGGACATTTCAAGCAAAAATGAATGGAAAAATTGGGACATTAGGGCAGTAATCCCTAGCTAAAGTAACCTGGTTCACTTTATGGATCAGGGTCAGTCTAATGAGTCACTAAAGTAACCTGGTTCACTTTATGGATCTGGGTCAGTCTAATGAGTCACTAAAGTAACCTGGTTCACTTTATGGATCAGGGTCAGTCTAATGAGTCACTAAAGTAACCTGGTTCACTTTATGGATCAGGGTCAGTCTAATGAGTCACTAAAGTAACCTGGTTCACTTTATGGATCAGGGTCAGTCTAATGAGTCACTAAAGTAACCTGGTTCACTTTATGGATCAGGGTCAGTCTAATGAGTCACTAAAGTAACCTGGTTCACTTTATGGATCAGGGTCAGTCTAATGAGTCACTAAAGTAACCTGGTTCACTTTATGGATCAGGGTCAGTCTAATGAGTCACTAAAGTAACCTGGTTCACTTTATGGATCAGGGTCAGTCTAATGAGTCACTAAAGTAACCTGGTTCACTTTATGGATCAGGGTCAGTCTAATGAGTCACTAAAGTAACCTGGTTCACTTTATGGATCAGGGTCAGTCTAATGAGTCACTAAAGTAACCTGGTTCACTTTATGGATCAGGGTCAGTCTAATGAGTCACTAAAGTAACCTGGTTCACTTTATGGATCAGGGTCAGTCTAATGAGTCACTAAAGTAACCCGGTTCACTTTATGGATCTGAGTCAGTCTAATGAATCACTAAAGTAACCTGGTTCACTTTATGGATCAGGGTCAGTCTAATGAGTCACTAAAGTAACCTGGTTCACTTTATGGATCATGGTCAGTCTAATGAGTCACTAAAGTAACTTAGTTCACTTTATGGATCTGAGTCAGTCTAATGAATCACTAAAGTAACCTGGTTCACTTTATGGATCAGGGTCAGTCTAATGAGTCACTAAAGTAACTCAGTTCACTTTATGGATCTGAGTCAGTCTAATGAATCACTAAAGTAACCTGGTTCACTTTATGGATCAGGGTCAATCTAATGAGTCACTAAGTAACCCGGTTCACTTTATGGATCAGGGTCAGTCTAATGAGTCACTAAAGTAACCCGGTTCACTTTATGGATCAGGGTCAGTCTAATGAGTCACTAAAGTAACCTGGTTCACTTTATGGATCAGGGTCAGTCTAATGAGTCACTAAAGTAACCTGGTTCACTTTATGGATCAGGGTCAGTCTAATGAGTCACTAAAGTAACCTGGTTCACTTTATGGATCAGGGTCAGTCTAATGAGTCACTAAAGTAACCTGGTTCACTTTATGGATCAGGGTCAGTCTAATGAGTCACTAAAGTAACCTGGTTCACTTTATGGATCAGGGTCAGTCTAATGAGTCACTAAAGTAACCTGGTTCACTTTATGGATCAGGGTCAGTCTAATGAGTCACTAAAGTAACCTGGTTCACTTTATGGATCTGAGTCAGTCTAATGAATCACTAAAGTAACCTGGTTCACTTTATGGATCTGAGTCAGTCTAATGAGTCACTAAAGTAACCTGGTTCACTTTATGGATCTGAGTCAGTCTAATGAGTCACTAAAGTAACCTGGTTCACTTTATGGATCAGGGTCAGTCTAATGAGTCACTAAAGTAACCCGGTTCACTTTATGGATCTGAGTCAGTCTAATGAGTCACTAAAGTAACCTGGTTCACTTTATGGATCTGAGTCAGTCTAATGAGTCACTAAAGTAACCTGGTTCACTTTATGGATCAGGGTCAGTCTAATGAGTCACTAAAAAACCTGGTTCACTTTATGGATCTGAGTCAGTCTAATAAATCACTAAAGTAACCCGGTTCACTTTATGGATCAGGGTCAGTCTAATGAGACACTAAAGTAACCCAGTTCACTTTATGGATCTGGGTCAGTCTAATGAGTCACTAAAGTAACCTGGTTCACTTTATGGATCAGGGTCAGTCTAAAGAGTCACTAAAGTAACCCGGTTCACTTTATGGATCAGGGTCAGCCTAATGAATCACTAAA
>JBBPBX010031483.1:0-27258 GCA_038048925.1 Garcialebias charrua
CAATGGTCCACAGTTTACTTCTGAGGAATTCCAAAACTTCATGAAAAAGAATGGTATCAAGCATTTCAAGTCAGCACCTCACCATCCAGCAACAAACGGATTAGCAGAACGGTTCGTACAAACATTCAAAAAGTCCATAAAAGCAACGATAAAAGAAGACATCTCTCTTCAACACAAAATTGACAATTTCCTCTTTGGTGTACCGCAACTCTGTCCATGCAACAACCAATCAGACACCTGCAATGCTGTTTATGAACAGACAGCTCAGATCTCGCATTGACCTTCTAAAGCCAAACCTGAGGAGAAAAGTGCAGAACAAACAGTTCAGCAGCTTTTCGGGTGAACCGCCAAGAAGCTTCGACGTGGGACAACAGGTTCTGGCACGTGACTACAGAGGGGAAAAGTGGACGCCTGGAAAGATCATCACTAGGAGCGGCCCTCTGATGTATGAGGTGGACACTGGAGAACATACCTGGAGACGCCATGTGGATCAGCTGTTAAATGCTCAACCAAAGACACCAGAGCAACCAGCACGTCCACCTGATCCTGGAACCAACTCTGACCTCAGCACAGTGACACCCACAGTTGCAGAGGAAGTGCCCCCTACCGAGAGCACGCCACAGGTTCCCAGGCGTAACCTTGAACGACTCAGGGTACCCCCGAAAAGATTAGACTTATGAGTTTCACTTATGGGACTTGTGGGATAAAAAAAAAATAAAATAAAAAATAGAAGGTGTTTCAATGTTTGTCAACTGAATGAAAAGTTTTGTTTAATACATTGGCTATGTTGTATGTTATTTTAGTTACGTAGCATTGTTGTAAAAGGGGAGGAGTGTAGTGTATTACAGCGGAACTATTTACTTCAGCGGAACCAGAGCCATATAAAGTGAGAGTTGTGACACTTCCATAGAGTTCCATTGTAAGAATGGAATGCGGACGTCACGTGGGTCATGGAGGGGGCGATTTGTTCCATGGCTCTGGTTACAGTCTGAAGCTGCCTGCAGTAGCGCTCCGTCGCCGCCAGAGGGCGCAGCTCCACAAGGTTTCCATAGCCGTAGTTTGGAACGGTTGACTGCCTGTCGGCGAGATCAAAGCGTGTCGGAACTCTCTATATATATGGCTCTGAGCGGAACCACTCCCCTAGTTGCCGGGTTACCTAGAGGTGATCTGCCAGCATATTGATTTTGTGTGTGTACTGTTGAGACCAGTTGAAGACAAGTAAAGTCACGTTCTTTTTCCATAACCGAGTGGATTATTCTTTCATCTTTAAAATATACTTTGTTGGAGTAAAGACACAACATATAATACCTGTGTTTTTGCTGATAAATGCATGCCTGCACACCAGTTAATTTTCTCTCGTTTTTATTTTTTTGGTTGTTTCTTGCTGGGTTGAGGGTTAGGGTTAGATGATGTTACATGATTTATTTCTCCAACCCATAGGGGTAAACTCCGACCACTGCTATTTTTCAGTGGTGGGCCTACGACCGCTAGGGAGCGCTAATGCCCTAATCTGCTTATAGCGTAGCTAAATAATCTGTTAGCTTTACAGCGGATTAACTAACTTTTATAATTCATACGCGGATTTGCGCTATTTTTATTTAAAATGCAGTACCGCTAATAACTAATTATCTATCAGTAAAACCGAAAAAACTTATTTACAGGCCCGGACGACTGCTAACAGACCATATCCTGTCAGCGCCGGATGTGGTCCGTGACAAAAAAGCGTCCCCTCAGTCTCTTTACTAGAGCGAGCGCTCTCAGTTAGCAGCCAGTGTGTTACTCTGCAGCCTTATTGCTTGTTTTCGAAGAGTCAGACGAAGAGTTTTTAACATGGAGGGTGAACTTATGGATGTTTCTCAGCGGCCTACGCGACGCGTCTGGATTTTTAAAAGTATTTTGCCACTGCCCTCTTCAAAATGGCGGCCGCGACGGCCACAGAAGATAAGGACTTTCCATGAAAACACGGTAAAAACAATTATTTCTTTGCTGAGAAAAAATATATTTCTTATCTGACTTTATAGCACAAGGTTTTTCTGAGCTTAACCGGTTCAAATGGTCAAATCTGCTGGATTAAAAAAATTATTTCGCCAGTTGCCCTCTTCAAAATGGCGGTTAGCGTGTTAGCATTAGCGTCCGCTAGCATTGGTAATACATAAGTGCTTTTGAAATTGTGGACCTAAATAAATCAATAAGTGCTTTAGAAATAGCGGAACAAATTTTTGGATTAGCGCTACCCAGCACTGCTATTTTTTGCAGATATGTAGCTCTTGTGCCTTGGTCAAGAGTCTGCCATCTTCTGCAACTGTAAACAACAGCGCGGGACCGCGGGCGGAAGTAAACAACCGTCTTCCGCTATGAATTATGGGTAGTGGCGCCATATCAGGAATAAGGTGGATAAGCTTAACAGCTTCCAGCTCACAGGCTGCCTTGACCTCGGCCACCCAGCTGCACATGCAGGATCAAATCATTTCCTCATTCAGTGAGAAAAGAACTCTCTGCTAACTCAAACACATGGTTCATTGGCAGTTAACATTCTTAGCCATAGTCGTTAAAAAAACATCCATAAGCCTTGACCAAAAACCCCTGACAGAAGGGAGCAGCTGAAAGAAGAAGAAGAAAGTTTACCGTTACAGTTATTGATGAGCCTTATTCTTATTACCGGTTTATCTGCTTAATTTTTGTAACTGGGATTTTATTTGATGTTTTTTTGTTTTTGTTTCTTTGTTATAAAATTGTCAAGAAGTTTGATTTGTTGATAAAAATGTGAGGAGGGAGATTTTTCTCTTCTAAAAAAATAATGAAAATTCAAGGTCTTGCATTAAAGAACAAAAATAACAGTTGAACCAGTTGCACTTAATCTGCTTTTAAAACCTTGCTATTAACTATTGTAGTCATCGCTATATCGCTATGCACCAGTTAGGGTTGACTCTCACCTACTAAATATTAGCTCATAACCATAATATATTTTAAGTAAAGCCATTTGTTATTGCGTCAGGTTAAAGAAAACCAAAGAAAACCAATCGCAGCATACAAGCACAAACAAAGAGACGAATAGGTGATGAAACGTCCAATCAAAACCATTCATTGTGCTTTTGATTTTGGCTCACTAAACCACAAGACAAAACTTTAATTGTAATGTGGTTTAACTAATGTTTGCTGTGTGATACAAACTTAAAGAGTAACTGAACCTTCACTACTACTGTTATACTATCAGTGTCCTGACAAAAACCTTTTCTTTGGTCATCCTTGTCTTTATCTTTTGTATTTTAGTTGTTAAAACATAAACGTGCAGTGCAGAAAATAAGCTGGGACTTTTACAGTCTTACAAGTGTACATTACTTTTTTCTTCTGCAGTACCTTTAAGTTATTCTTGTGCTTTTTAACAACACTTTCTATACCACCGGTTTTGATCCTTCTCTGCTGAACCAGTTCACATTCAGACGAGCTCTGTGGATCTCTTTTGATCTGCTGGTGGAAGAAAAAGCAGGTTCAGAATATGAATCAGCTTGGAGCCAATCCGGACCCAAGCAGAACAGCTTCAAGCATGTCTTTTATCTGCACACAAGGGTTTGTGCACACAAAGGGTGGTTCAGATTACAAGAAAAAACACTGGCAAGGCAAAAAATATATATATACATATGTATAATAATAAAAAATGCTTGTTGAGTTTTAATCTGCTGCCACTGATAGTGTCTTTCATTGCTACTGGACAGGCAGGCCTATTCCATCATCATAGCTGCTACTGATGTGCATCAGAGAAGTGTGCACAGTGTCATCAAGTAACACTGACAGATCATACAAAAGTGAAAACTGAGAAAATTAATAAATAAATGTATGGTATGTAACATGTTTATGTTTATTAAATTTGTTCTTTTTTTTAACAAAAGAAATACAATACAAGACAATCCCATCAACGACACGTACACAATGTAAAAAAATGAAAGGTAGCAGAAAGAAGAATAAATCTTATTATATCTGCCCCTTTTTTCAAACAATCAGATTAAACAATAATAATCTTTCACCAGCAGTACAAAATGACTAACTCTTTCTAATTTTCTAATACTAATACATAACTAATAATTGATACAATACACATTATGCTAATTCATATATATTTTTTCAACAAATTCCTTTTGATCATTTTCTTAAATGTAAACAGTGACTTGGCATTTTTAACTACATTCTCCAAGCCATTCCATAATCTAATTCCCTGGATTGAGGTAGAACGTCCCTTCAAGCTAGTTCTGAATTGTGGTTTTACAAACATCTCTGTCCCCTTAAGATTATAACAACTTTGTCTTTTAACAAAATTCATTTGGATATTTAAAGGTAAATCGTTATTTTGAGCCCTATACATAATTGATAAAATATTATAATCAACCAAATCATGGAATTTCAATAATTTCAGTTGATAAAATAATGTACTGGATGGATGACAATAATGTTTTCTAGTGATAATTCTTACAGCTCTTTTCTGTAATACAAAAATAGGCTTTGTGATTGTTTTACACGCTTTCCCCCAAACATCAATACAATAGATTAAGTGTGGAACAATGATTGTGTTATACAACAAATACAGAGCTTTATCATTCAATAGGTCTCTGACCTTGTATAGTACTGCAATCGATTTAGCTATTTTTATTCTTACAGAATTTATGTGTTGTTTCCATGTCAGTTTGTCATCAATAATAACACCCAAAAACTTCACCTCACTCACTCTACAAATGTGCAGTGAAGGGAAATGAGAATTGAGCGGAGCTGTGCAGGAAGGCGAGGGCCAGGCACAGACAGACAGACGCACACACATACATACAATAAAATATTAGAATCCCTCTAGTGCTGACTTGTCGCCATCCTGTGTCCAAACTAAAAAGCAGCAGACGTTTTTTTTTTCGCTTTATTATTTAATTTAGTTTTGTTCAGGCATTTAGGTGTTCATGTGGTAATCAATTTGGGTCCTGACGAAAGTTTTATTTTGAGCTGGACAATGTAGTCGTTTTAGTTATCTTTTTAACGTTAAGTGAGACACTCAGGACTTCAGTTCCCACAAGCCATTGCTCGCGAAGGCTCGTGTAGGGCAGTATGGCGTCTTCCTAAAGCGTAGGAAAATCGCAAGTACAGTATTATTGTTGACAAGCAGCTAAGGTATGATTTGAATTTAGTAATCAATAAACTGTTTTAACTTTTTATCACATATGAATATTCTTGAGTTAATGCAGCGCGTTTTAGCAGCTTTTTGGAAAATAAGTTGATTTATTTTCAAGACTTTAGCATAGTGAGCTAACTCGCTGCATTTCCGCTGCATTTATTCTGCGAATGTTCTCTTAAAATGTTGTCTAGTCTCAAATTTCAAAGAATTTACTGAATTAAAATGCAGAATTTAATGCTTCAGTGTTATGCCTGATGTCTTCCTAAACAACGAGTTTTTATTAGAATCGCCATTTTTATTGTTTTGAACTTTTTCTTGGAGGCGCAAAATATCAAATTCAGAAAAGAAGGCAAGTGTTTCTGTAGCCGTGAAGCTTGTTGCTCGTTCAATTAGTGAAAAACACGATCAAACCTCATTCAGTGACTCATTTTGAGTTTAAATATTTCAATCTAACATCTAGGTTAGTTTGAAGTGGAAGTAAATGCGAATTCACAACAACAATGTGTTGTTAATTAGCAAATTTCTTGTTTGTTTAATCCATAATTAAAAGGTTTTAGTTTAAGGAAAATGCTAATTCTCTTTAAAGTTGCTTTATGTTCTGTAAAATAGATGCTCTAATTTATGTAAATGTTTATTTTTCATTCAACCTTTATTTAGGCAGGTTAATCCCATTGAGCCTCGAAGACTCATTTACAAGAGACCTGGTTTCAACAAAGAACGTATAAAGTATAGTACAGTATAATGTGATTTAAGATAGGAAAATAAAGTTGTTTTTTTTAGTCACATTTAGCATATTATTGAAATAGATTTAGTACAACTTAATGAATGCATAATATTAGATTAACTTGTAATTAGAGCCATGTTACATTACATGTGTTTTGTGTTTGCAGATGGCAGCTGACTCTTTAGACAGGAAGGATGCAGAATCCTCGGGAACCAAAGACCGAGAGAGGAAGCGCAGTCGTTCACGGGATCGAGATCGCAAAGGGTCCCCGTCACGCAAACGCCAACGCTCTCGGGAACGAAACCGCTCCAAATCCACAGAAAGGTTGATGTTATTCACCACCACACAGTCAAAACTCAACCACAATAGTGTTTAGTTGACCTTACTGTTATGGTGTCAATATTTCAACATTTTAAGCTTAGAATTAGTTACTTTTCTCTCTAATTTGTGATAAAATGGCAGAGACCGGCGGATGAAAGACAGAGACAAGGACCGAGACAAAGACAGGGAGAGGAGCCGCAAGGACAGAGACAACCACCGGAGGGATAAAGACCGCAGGAGATCCAGGTACTCATGAGATGTTTATACAGATCTGCTGGAGTTGATTATTGAAATGATAAAACAAACAAAATCATTGGAGCAAATCCATTTGAATCAAATTTTATTATTTATGTGTTGTTGCTCTCGGATGAACTTTAGTTTGTCACTCTTTCTTACAGAAGCCCCTCACCAAAGTCAAAGGACGCCAGGATAAAGAAAGACAAAGACATAAAAACCGAGGAGGAAGAAGAAGAAAAAAAGAAGAAAGAAAAGGTACGATTGGGATTTGATTCTTACATTTATTGTTTTTGTTATCAAGACGTTCTGGTGGGGAGTTCAACATGAGCAAAGAAAGAAATGATTAAATGCAGATTATAATAACTTCTTGAAAGGATGAGAGTGTTTGATGTGCGCTGTGTTGGGTCGTGTCTCAGTTCCAGCCCCTGTCTCTGGAGGAGCTTCTGGCCAAGAAAAAGGCGGAGGAGGAAGCTGAGGCAAAGGTCAGACATGGTTACGTTTTTTAAATATAAGGTTTTAGATGATATTTTTTTATCAATTCCTTCTGTTAACTCCTCATCTTCAGCCCAAATTTCTATCAAAAGCTGAGCGGGAAGCTGAGGCTCTGAAGCGCAGGGAGCAGCAGGTGGAGGAGAAGAAGAAGATGATGGACGAAGAGCGAAAGAAAAGGAGGGTGTTTCAGGATATCGGGAGAAAAATGATGGGTGGGTTTCAGACACTCTGCAGTTTGTTCATTTCATCACATGCTGAATGCACACAGCTGAGATGTTCTGTTTACAGAGGATCCTCAAGAAAGGGAGAGACGAGAACGAAGAGAGCGAATTGAGCGCGAGAACAACGGGAATGAAGAAGATGATGGACGACAAAAGCTCAGAGAGGAGAAGGATAAGGGCAAAGAGCTCCAAGCTATCAAGGTTTGTTGTAAGAGTCACAAATGAATGCATCTTTTGGTGTTTCTGATTTATTTGTCTTGTACGAACTGTTCTCTAAACGTGGAGCCCAAAGCCTTGCTGCAGGAAGCACGATCAAGAAATGTAAGACTCACAACTACCGTAGTGTTTTTAAAAAATCGTACCTGTTTACAGGAGCGTTATCTGGGTGGCATCAAAAAACGGAGGAGAACTCGCCACCTGAACGACAGGAAGTTTGTTTTTGAGTGGGATGCTTCTGAAGACACGTCAGTGGACTACAACCCCATGTGAGTGGAGTTTCAGCTCACTCTTTCACAGATCAGGTTTTCTCACGTTTCCCGTCTGAAAGTGTGAACGCCGTGTTGCAGCTATAAAGAGAAGCACCAGGTGCATCTGTACGGACGCGGTTTCATCGCTGGCATCGATCTGAAGCAGCAGAAACGAGAGCAGTCTCGATTCTACGGCGATCTGATGGAGAAAAGACGCACGCTGGAGGAGAAAGAGCAGGAAGAGTGAGTCCAGACTAAAGAGGCTTGTTTTTATAAAGAAGGGAACTCACCGACTGCTGTCAAATCGTCGTTTCCTCCACAGGACAAGACTGAAGAAGGTGCGTAAGAAGGAAGCCAAGCAGCGCTGGGACGACAGACACTGGTCCCAGAAGAAGGTGGACGAGATGACGGACAGAGACTGGAGAATCTTCAGAGAGGATTACAGCATCACCACCAAAGGAGGAAAGATCCCGAACCCCATCAGGAACTGGAAGGAGTATGCTCTGCCCGATCACATCCTGGAGGTCATCGACAACTGCGGCTACAAGGTCGAACTATGCTCAAGTTCTCTTCCCTAAACCTGCCTGAAGCTTCAAGACCTGTGTATCTCTGATGATGTCTGGTGCTTTGAATCGGGATGCTTTGTATTTTCTTCCAGGAACCAACACCGATTCAGAGGCAAGCCATTCCCATTGGCTTGCAGAACCGTGACATCATTGGCGTGGCAGAAACCGGCAGCGGTAAAACGGCTGCTTTCCTGATCCCGCTGCTCGTCTGGATCACCACTCTGCCCAAAATCGACAGGTTGTCGTCAATAATCCTCTGTCGGCCGTGGAACGACCCGACAGTTTTCTCTGTGTTTGTTGTTCTGCTCTCCGTGTGTTTCATCTGTGTGCTGTGCGCCTGGCAGGATCGAAGACTCGGATCAGGGTCCGTACGCGGTGATCTTAGCCCCGACTCGTGAGCTGGCGCAGCAGATTGAAGAGGAGACCATAAAGTTTGGTAAACCCCTCGGCATCCGAACAGTGGCTGTGATCGGAGGAATCTCCAGAGAGGACCAAGGCTTCCGGCTCAGGATGGGCTGTGAGGTGAGACATTAACTTCAAATTCACGTGTCTGAACTGAGTGGCCGGTAGACGCCTTTAAAACCTGCCTGTGATATTTAGATTAAGGACGGATGTTTTAGGGACAACATTTAAATTCATCTTCAAACACACTTGGACAGAGACGTGTGCTGCTCCAGTGTTGTCTTTAAAAACCTTCATTTTCACTGGTGCAGTGGCTCAACGTGGAGGGGGATCCATCTGTTCTGATATTAGAGCAGAGCTCACCCATGATCATAGTTCCTACTTAAAAGTCCTTTCAAAATAAAGTACAATGGCAGAAACGGTTGCTGTGACACTCATAGTTGTTGTTTTGTTGTTGTTTATTTGTTCTGTTGAGAACGCATAACGATGGGGGGTGGGGGGTCGTGACCAGGTGTTGGTGTAAAAGAAAAATATTGTGACAATCACACTAAACATTAAGATCTCTTTTACCTAAACTCTGAATACACTAGTCCCTCGCTATGTCGCGGTTCGTTTATCGCAGATTCGCTCTATCGCAGTTTTTCAAAATAAGAGTGGACATGACACACAACTGGCTGATTGATGGATGAGCCACACCATCGGCATGGGATTTTTATTTAAAATAAATTATTTCAAATTATTTAGCGCCTCCTGCAGCTTTGTGCAGCCCATACTGCAAGATAAACTTCCTGCTGCAGCTGATCTACTGTTGTTTGTGCAGAGTGGAGAAGTGGGCGTGGCCAAGAGCGCTTGCAGGTGGCAAAGAGCAGAGGAGGCAGGAGCTCAAATCATGACATGCTGTGATCTTTTAGAGCGTTAAGAGTTTAGAAACATTTAGAACATTGCAAGAGTGTGGGAAGGGTTTCAAAGGCCTTTATATATATATATATTCCAGGCTGTCATATTGTTAAGTTTGCAGATGATACAGCGGTGGTGGGATGCATCACAAACAATGATGAGTCCAGCTACAGACAGGAGGTGAAACACCTGGAGAGCTGGTGCAAAGAGAATAATCTTCACATGAATGTGAAGAAGACAAAGGAGATGATTGTGGACTTCAGAAGGAACAAACACACCCATGCCCCACTGAAAATAGGTGGGTCTGCAGTGGAAGTGGTCTCCAGCTACAAATACTTGGGTGTACACATGAATGATAACCTCAGCTGGAGCAACAACACCACCAGCCTGATCAAGAAAGGTCATCAGAGACTCTACTTCCTCAGACGGCTGAGACGAGCTGGTCTGAGCAGCCCAGTCCTCACCTCCTTCTACAGGTGTGCAGTGGAGAGCATCCTGTGCTCCAGCATCAACGTGTGGCATGGAGGCTGCACAGTTGAAGAGAGGAAAGCTCTGCAGAGAGTGGTGAAGGCTGCACAGAAGTCTGTTGGAGTCAGTCTCCCCACCATCACAGACATTTACACCTCCAGATGCAGGAAAAGAGCCACCTGCATCATGAAAGACCTCACTCATCCAGCACACTCACTCTTTGCCCCACTCCCCTCAGGACGGAGGTTGAGGAGCATCAAGTGTAGAACCACTAGACTGAGGAACAGCTTCTACCCTGAGGCTGTTAGACTCATGAATAAATAAAAATAAAATTAAAATAAACACTGCAAAATATCACATCATGCTGATGCTGATCTGTTTTCTTGTTGCTGTGTTCATCTGTGTTCATCTGTGACCATCTGCTCATACAAACTCATGTTCGTGCTGCTGTTTATTCCCACTATATTAGGCTTAGTGTATTACTAGTTGATGTTTTTCTTAGTTAGTTCTCGATGTTATTACTGTTTTTCTCTTTCATTTGTTGTTGGATGTAACTGGGACCTCGTGTACATAATCTCGTTTTCATCTCATGTACCACATGCGGTGCAAATGACAATAAAGACTCTCTGACTCTGACTCTCTGACTCTGACTCTTATTTACTTTTACTTAAGTAAACACAATANATACAGTATATGTATATATATACAGTATATGTATATACAGTATGTATATATGTATACAGTATATGTATATACAGTATGTATATATGTATACAGGTACAGTAGTCCCCGACTGACTTACGAGCACTCTTACATACGAGGTCCCGGACTTACGAGCTGGCGAAAGAGAAGTAAATTTGTAAAAAATACAGCACTTTTTTGTGTTTTAAGATGAAAGTGTGTTAGCTAACCGTTTGGAAACACGTTTCCGACCATGTTTATGAACTAATATGAACGTTTTTGATGAAAAATGAGTGTTTGTAGTAGCGCTAGCATAAATGTTCCAACTTACGAGCGAAAATCCGGACTTACGAGAACACGTGCTTCGTGTTCCAACTTACGAATTTTCGTGTTACGAGCAACTCGCAGGAACTGAACTCGCTCGTAAGTCGGGGACTACCTGTATATATATATATATATACACTCTAAAATAAATACTACTTGTACTATTCCTTCTTCACTGTTTTTCACTTATCGCGGGGCTTCAGGGTACGGATCTCCCGCGATAAACGAGGGACTACTGTATTTAAAAACTACTGGCCATACCTAGTTTAGATACTTTAGAGTTTTGTTCACCTTTGTGGACAATTACATTTTTTATTATTTTATTGTTGATTGAAAACGGTAAAAACTGTAAATATGACTAAAGCAGGTGTGACACAAACCTAATGTGTTTTTGTGCCATTTATCTGTACAAACTTATATAAAAAAATTTAAAGAACAATATTAGAACCAACATCAACTTGTATTTTGTTTATTGAAATGTAAACTAATTTAAAAGTTGTTTAATTCAGATTAGTAATCCATATTCCGTGTTTCGACTTGCGGTGAGTTTTAAAACTAAATAATGAGATCAAGCGCAGTTAAGTGAAATTTAAATTGTGTTTGTTTATTATTGCTCCTTGTTGTTTTGTGTTTAACAGATTGTAATCGCCACTCCCGGTCGTCTGATCGACGTGCTGGAGAACCGTTACTTGGTGCTGGGCCGCTGCACCTACGTAGTCCTGGACGAGGTGCTGGGCCGCTGCACCTACGTAGTCCTGGACGAGGCAGATCGCATGATCGACATGGGCTTCGAGCCTGACGTCCAGAAGATCCTGGAGTACATCCCGGTGACCAATCAGAAACCAGACACGGATGAAGCTGAGGACCCTGAGAAGATGATGCTGAACTTTGTGTCTGGGAAGCATAAATACAGACAGGTGTGTGCGTCTGTTCGATCCTCTGTGGACACACCAGGTGTTCTCTGGTGAACGTCTTCTCCATCGGTGTGTTTCCAACCTTTCAGACGGTCATGTTCACCGCCACCATGCCTCCAGCTGTGGAGAGGCTGGCCAGGAACTACCTGAGGCGTCCTGCTGTGGTGTACATCGGATCGGCTGGAAAGCCTCACGAGAGAGTGGAGCAGAAGGTCATGCTGATGGGTGAGGGGGAGAAGAGGTGAGACGGAGACAAACGTCAACTCTGAAAACACGTTCTCTGTCGGCGAGCTGAGACTCTTGTCTTTGCTCTGCAGGAAGAAGATGCTGGAAGTTTTGGCGCGCGGCTTCGAGCCGCCCATCATCATCTTCGTCAACCAGAAGAAGGGTTGCGACGTGCTGGCGAAGTCTCTGGAGAAGATGGGGGTAAGCCGCTGAAATATTCAGTTTGTAGCTCACTGTGAGGCAGCAAAAAAAAACATTTCTCATCGGTAACTATTATTTTACACAACAAGTTCAAGCAGCAGCAGTTCACACTTTTAAAAGTGGCGTTATGTGGAAAGCTATGAACAAAAAAATGTCTTACCTGCTGTAGATGGCTTTGAATAACCTCACTTTAAGAAATGGGTTTCCATTTTAATAATAATAATAATAATCATTTTATTTAAAAGTGCCTTTCAGGACACCCAAGAACACTTCACAGCAAGAAACATCACAGAGATTGTGTAAAAACAAACAAACACAGTTCAAACATCAGCAGGAACAAATTGAAATATAGAATACATAAAGAATATAAAATACAAGAAAGTTAATTCTCAGTAGTCCAGGTATCAAATCCGCTCATTCTCAATCAGTTCATCTGGACAGTTTCTTTTTAGCAGAAACGTTTCACCCTCACTCCAGAGGGCTTCCTCAGTCAGAGTAGTCCAAAGCAAGACAGCAAACTGGTTGGTCCACATAAGTTGCTTACTTGGTGGGTTAACTTCAGTGTGCTTTGGACTACTCTGACTGAGGAAGCCCTCTGGAGTGAGGGTGAAACGTTTCTGCTAAAAAGAAACTGTCCAGATGAACTGATTGAGAATGAGCGGATTTGATACCTGGACTATTGAGAATTAACTTTCTTGTCTTGAACCACTTTGGACATGTCTGCCTGCCTGGGAGGAGTCGACGAGGGACACGCCCCCAGAAACCATCTTGGCTACAGCAAACTGGTTGGTCCACATAAGTTGCTTACTTGGTGGGTTAACTTCAGTGTGCTTTGGACTACTCTGACTGAGGAAGCCCTCTGGAGTGAGGGTGAAACGTTTCTGCTAAAAAGAAACTGTCCAGATGAACTGATTGAGAATGAGCGGACATAAATTTAGTAAAGTTAATGATAAGCTAGTCTAAAGAGATGTGTTTTCAGGGCTGTCTTGAACAGAGAAAGGGAGGTGGTGTTTCGAAGGTCTGGCGGTAGAGCGTTCCAGAGGTGAGGGGCAGAGCAGGTGAAGGCCCTGCTCCCCATGGTGGAGAGGCGGGCAGAGGGTACATGGAGATGTAGTGAAGAGGAGGATCTGAGAGAGCGTGATGGGATGGAGATTTGAGGAGGTCAGATAGATAAGGAGGGGCAAGGTTGTGGATAGATTTTGACCAGATTGACGAGCTAATGGCTAGTCTGAGCGGATTACTCTCATCTTTAAACCTAAAGGTTTTCCAGCGGCTCATTCAGACTCTGTTTATTAAATCATTTATGTCAGAACGCTCAGTTTTGTTTTGCAGAGTTACTCTGGCAGATACCTTAAACACCGGTGTATAATACGCTCTGGTGTATAATACGCTTTGGCCAATATTTGGAAATAAATCAGAAAAATCGGTAGATAATACGCTTCGGTGTATAATACGCGCTGCCGTGACAGTCTTTTTTATGGCCACTAGATGGCGCCAGGATACGCCTCCAGGTACAGTCTGCAGGTAAACAGACTACAGGGTGCATTAGCGCCCATAGCGGCCGAAACTGGTACTGCACCATTTTTAGGCCAAAATGAAAAACAGCGAATCAGAGCCAAAAATGGGTCTAAAAATATGGGAAAAAATCTGTAGATAATACGCTTCGGTGTATAATACGCAGGACATTCAAATGAGCAATAAAAGTGCGTATTATACACCGGTGTTTACGGTATATTGTTCCCACAGGAAGTGCTACCGCTAGCTGCTGCTTCCACAATTTGAACTTGTAAAAAAAAAAAAAACAGCATTCTGTGCAAACTTGACAATAAGTTACAGGTTTAGATTATTGACTTTTCATAAATCGTTGTAAAATTTTTGAGATCAGAGTTGTCCCTCGCCACTGAAAGGTCAAAAGGTGACGATGTCCATCACATATTTTACTAACACCAACAAAAACATCATCGCCCTTTGACCTTTCAGTAGCAAGTGACAACTTCAGTCTCAAAAATGTTATAATTCATCAAAAATATAAATCAGCTAACAACGCTACGGCTAATAAATAAATAAGCTATGGCGGCCATCTTGAATAGGCTTAATCTCAAACGTTAATCAGTTGTAGACGTACATCCAATGATTACCCCTACAACTGATTATCTTTTGGAGTTAACCCTATTCAAGATGGCCGCCACAGCTACTTGATCTTAGTAACACAAACGGTTTTAACTCAGTTTTAAACACGAGCTTCAGTTTGTTCATCCACAGAACACACTGAAGATGCTAACAGACCTCGCCTCGATGTGCTGAAGCTCGCTGCCAACTCCTGTTTTTGGGAATAATTGTCTTTGTTTTAAATTTGTGGTCATGAATAGTGGTTGTTTAGTGTCATAAACTGCTTGGGACGAGTCATCAACGTGTCTGCACAAAAGTTTGAACACACCTAAAGGTCAAAAGACAACAGTTTGTAAGATTTATGGGACAAAAAGCAGATTTAACAGAGTTTTCAAGGTTGAGCTGAATGTTTTTATGTTTAAAGCCATATTAGCTGTCAACGTATGAGATTTTTATGAGCGTACAAGATAAAAATAACCTCTAAGACTCTTTCACTACCGAAATTCTACAACCTAATTTGTAACAAATGAGCCAACTCAGCAGAGAAACATTTGGCTGCCATTTGTTTCCATTTGAATATTGACGACCACACTTCAGTGTTTGCATGCGACGAATGTTGAGTCGATAAAAAAAAAGTCGGAGGAAGAACAAAAACAATCTGAGACGTCAGGTCGAAAGCTCAAAGATAAAATTCTTTCCACTCTTTCTGCAAACTGAAAGCTGTGAGGACGAGTCGACAGAAGTGGAGTCATTTCTGTGGAGTTGAAGCTCCGATTCAAACGAGCTGTGCTGAGATCTGCCGAGTCACTGATTACTAGATTTATTTGTAAACAAAAGCAGAGAATGTTTGTTGTTTTCTAACCACATTTTTACAAAAACCCGAGGAGTTAGAGCTTCATTAACCTCCAGTCATTTTGTTTAATGGTGTAGAAATTGTTAAAAGCATAAAAAAACATAAAAACTAATCGTCCTGTAACAAAAACCATTCTAGCATCCTTCATGGATCCTTTAAATCGTCAGCCAAGTTAACGCTCTCCATCTTCTCTTCTCAGTACAACGCGTGCACGCTGCACGGTGGCAAAGGCCAAGAGCAGAGAGAGTTTGCGCTCTCCAACCTCAAGGCTGGAGCCAAAGACATCTTGGTGGCCACAGACGTTGCTGGTCGAGGTATTGACATCCACGACGTGTCCATGGTCATCAACTACGACATGGCAAAGAACATCGAAGGTAAGACGCTTCCTTCTTTTTTTCCAATGTTTTTTATTAAAAAAAAAAAAACACAAAAAGTAACTAAACATTTCCTCCTGCAGACTACATCCATCGTATTGGTCGTACTGGTCGAGCTGGTAAGAGCGGCGTGGCCATGACGTTCCTCACTAAAGAGGACTCGGCCGTGTTTTATGACCTGAAGCAGGCCATCCTGGAGAGCCCGGTGTCCACCTGCCCTCCGGAGCTCTCCAACCACCCGGACGCTCAGCACAAACCTGGTACCATCCTGACCAAGAAGAGGCGTGAGGAGACCATCTTTGCCTGATTTTATTCTCTGTATTTTTTTATGCTAGTCCCAGAAACACAGGAAGTTCCTGACTGTCACGATGAAGACATTTTTCTGCTTTACATTCAGGATTTGGTGATCTTTTGTTCTTTGACACCTGTTTTTTCTTGGGTTTTCTTCCATCTACTGGTAAAAAAAAATTATAACATGATGGACTCTTTACAGAGTTGGATTTATTTTGCATCTTTAAACAGGATCCAGGATCGTTAAGCAGGACTATATGTACTGTAAATAAACATAAACAAGTGTGGTAGATAGCAGTAGTACAGTAGTTGTTCCCTTTTAGTTATTGTCTTTATAATTTGAGTCTCCTCAGTGTGTTGAAGACTTGCACCAAAGTTGTTGTTTTCAGATCCATATGTCTCAGACTGTTTTAAATATGAACATTTGTACGGAGTGTCCACAACAAATTTAAATGATGATTGTCTCTTTAATGTCTAAATATTGTTTGAAAGTGATGGATTAAAGAACAAGAACCTGGAGTCACCCTTGTGTTTGCTTGCAGGAGCAGTCTGGATCCATTTTTGTCCCGTCATGGAGCGAAACGAGCATTTAAAATAATCTGTAAATGTGAGCGCGATAACTTGGAAATTAGTGAGGTACTGGCATCCTTATTGATGTGTTGCTGCATCTAGGCATACGGAAGGTTTCTTTTGAAAATAGACTATGCCACGGACTTCCGTTCTGGCACTTCCGCAGTCATGAGCCGGACCGCACACTTCAGGTTAGCGGAAATGACACGAACATAAATGACTACCGGTAAATACAATTAATGAATCATCTGCATACACACCAATAATAAATACAGTATATACACATATAAATCCATATAAATCTATGGCGACGTTCCCCCTACGGATAGCTGCGATAATTCGTTGCCCGAACCCCGCCTCGGAACAGCTGTACCCACCGGTGGGCGGACACAACGGAACTCGCTTGTAGTGCCAGTAGCGCGCAGCCGCTTCCCGTTTCGGGTCGTTGTCATGGTCTGCTACTAGGAGCTAACAACAACGGCAGTGGATAGGAACCAGAAGTGCGGGATGTTGCCTATATTTTAACGGAGGTACGTCACAGCTACCCGTGGCATATAGCCTATTGGGTTGCTGAATCAAAATCCAAGATGACTGCTGCCATATAAACGGTAGGCTACTGTATATGTAAACAAAAGCTTAAGTAGGGAGGCCCAGACTTCCCTCTCCCCAGCCACTTGGAGCAGCTCCTCTGGGGGAATCCCAAGGTGTTCCCAGGCCAGCCGAGAAACATAGTCCCTCCAGCGTGTCCTGGGTCTTCCTCTGGGTCTCCTCCCGGTGGGACATGCCCGGAACACCTCACCAGGGAGGCGTCCAGGAGGCATCCTAACCAGATGCCCGAGCCACCTCAACTGGCTCCTCTCGATGTGGAGAAGCAGCGGCTCTACTCCGAGTCCCTCCCGGATGACTGAGCTTCTCACCCTATCTCTAAGGGAGAGTCCAGACACCCTGCGGAGAAAACTCATTTCAGCCGCTTGTATCCGAGATCTCGTTCTTTCGGTCACAACCCAAAGCTCATGACCATAGATGAGGGTGGGAACGTAGATCGATCGGTAAATTGAGAGCTTTGCCTTTCGACTCAGCTCTCTCTTCACCACGACAGACCGGTACAGCGCCCGCTTCACTGCGGATGCTGCACCTATCCGCCTATCGATCTCACGCTCCAGTTTTCCCTCATTCGTGAACAAGACCCCGAGATACTTAAACTCCTCCACTTGGGGCAGGACCTCCTCCCCGACACAGGAGAGGGCATGCTACCCTTTTCCAGCTGTTATGTACCCCAGAGTTTTTAATGTGTTTAAAAACAACAGTCTAAGCTGATTGCACCCTCCTGTATGTTTTTTTTTCTTCCTCTGTAACCTGCTGCAGTTTGTTGCAGCCTGCTGGTTCAGGAAGAACTCACCTTTTTTTTACTCAGCCAAGTCCTAATCAAGCTTAATTGAGCAGCACAGGTGTTCACCTGCAGCTCCTGCCTTTATATTTCACAGGCAGTGCCTTGAGCAGTGTGGAGACTTGATGGAGCAGGATCTGGCTTGCTGATCAAGTGTGGATGCTGGACTTGTGAACCAAGTCCTGGTTGAAGACACTTTAAAGGTAATTAAACCGAGTGTTGACACACAGTTTTGAGTTGTGTGATAAAACTAACACAGGGAGATCTCCACCCTCTCTGATAGTTAGTGTGTGTGCTCCAGGGGGAGTATAGTTGAGCTGCTTTGAGCTCTAAAAGTGACTCTGGCTGCCTAAAGCAGAGTTTGGTGTAGGTTAAAGCACCTTAAGTGCTACTGGTGATTTAGTTTTGGATTTAGGAGGAGTGTGGTTGTGCTTGAGCCTAAAAGGCTTAATTGAGTGACACTAAGGCCAGTGTCTGTTCAGCTGTTCTGAAGGAGGACTGCTGTGGTCCATTGTGAGGGACTGTTAAATGCTTTTTTTCTCTTTTTGTCAATTCCTTTGTACTTTTGATGGGTGAGGTTTGGTAGCCTAGTTTTCGTATTTATTTTGTATTTTTCCTTTTGGTTAAGTGAGGGCCTTATAAATTATAGATAGATCGTCGCCTGGGGGAGAACACTACGGCCCTACCGGGTTGGGTTTGCCTGGGTGGCGTTTTCCTATGTTTGGCCAGACTCACCTATCCATCTTTTCTTTGTACTTTAATTTTCTTTAGTTTTTTTAGGGCGTTGTTCCAGGAGAAGACGCTCCAGGCCTGGTGGGAGAAGCCAGAAGGGACCTCACCAGCTTGGTCACCCTTAGTTTTAGTTAATAAAATTTCTGTTAAAACTTCTTCTGTGTTCAGTGTCCATTAATATGTTTTGACTGTGTTTCGGTCGTAACATATTTAATGGGGGCTCGTCCGGGATTTTGAACAAGACAGGAGCTAGTCTGTTAACCGTTTGGAAGAGGCAGTATTTGATGGGGGCTCACATATGAGCTAGTGTTGTGGTAGAGATAAATTGCTGTGGTGATGGCTGTTTTGTGGTAGTGTTTTCACTCATAGTTGAGTTGAATCAGCTCAGGGAAGCTGCTGATTTGTTGAGCGCTTACAACTGTCTGTTTGAAATTGATCGTAGCACACAGTGTTCAATTACAGTCCAGCTGTTTTGATAGCGTTGTATTTTGTAACTGTTTGTGACTGTTTGTGAACATGGAGTTCAGTTTAGACAGTTTTGTAGAGGATCCTACAGTTGAGGCTCTCGCTAACTGCACAAAAGAGCAGTTGTTGTGTGTAGCAGAACATTTTGAAATCACTGTGGATAAACGCACTAGGAGGGAGGCAATAGAAAATGAACTGGTCGCAGGGTTAGCTAGTCTTGGGGTTTTTTCTGCTGCAATGATTGCAGAAAGTCCTGTGAAGACTCCAGCCTCTTATGTTGTAGATAAAAAGGTACGTTTGAAAGAGCTTGAACTGGAAACATGTCGGATAGAGGCTGAGACCAGAATAGCTGAAATGGAGAATGAAACCATTAGAATGAAAAATGCAGCTGATGCTGAAGCTGTCCTGAGAAAAGCCGAGCTTGAGAGGGAAGCCAAGAGAGAAGCTTCTGAGCTTGAGAGGGAAGCCAAGAGAGAAGCTGCTGAAGCCACGGTTAGAGCCGCTGAGTTGGCTCAACAAACTGCTCTAAGGGAGAAAGAAATGTTATTTGAACAGGAGCAAAGAAAAATGGAGTGGGATGCTAAAATACGCATGAAGGAGCTAGAACTTGGAGCTAATCCTTCTCAACCAACTGTGCCTGCTTTTGATGTGAGTAACAATTTATCATTTGTACATTCATTCAATGAAAAGGACGTAGACAAATATTTCCTCCTGTTTGAGAGAAATGCACATTCTTTTAAGTGGCCTGAGCATGCTTGGCCATTGCTTTTGTAATGTAAATTAACTGGGAAAGCTCAAGATGCTTATGCATCTCTTTCGATAGATGATAGTAATGATTACACAAAAGTGAAATAAGCTATCTTGCGGGCATATGAGTTAGTCCCTGAAGCGTACAGACAAAAATTCCGGAAGTTAAAGAAAATCGAGAGTCAGACGTATGCTGACTATATGAGGGAAAAAGAAATCCTTCTTAATCGTTGGTGTGCAGCTAGTTCTGTAACTAATAATGAACAGTTTAAACACTTGATATTAAAGCTCCCCTGACATGATCTTTCAACTTTCCAAAAAATGGCACAACATATATAAATATTAAGATTGACCTCTGACCGTTTTTGCTAAAATAATGTTAAATGAATGAAAATTCCTCCCAAAAACAGTTTAAAATTAGCGCCATTTTTTTAACACGATAAATAGGGATTTCGCCGTCGCAGGATGATGACGTCATGACAAGAATTTTCTCTACTGCGCAGCTTGAAAACAATGGAGGAGCTACAAACTCGATCCGTCCAATTTAGCCATTTAAAAGTTAATATTTTAGCGGATTGTCTGCAGAGAAGCCAAAGTTATTTCCAGTAAACAGCAGGTTATAATTTTTTTCAGCTCCTGCTGGTTTTTGGAGACTTTTCACTTCATGAGGTGAGCTGCTGTGTGGAGTTACATGCATGTGGACGAGGCAGAAGTAATTCTACAACATGTACATCGTCTCCAGCCTCCACAGCACTGAAATGGTAATATATTAGTTAATGTTCCTAATAATTATTCAACATTAATTAATAGTTTAAAAAATTAGTCCCTTTTAAAATATCTGTTAAATATATTATTCTTTTATTTTATTTTGTTTGTGTTTTCAGGTTTCCAGGTCTCCAGTCCATCACCTGAGGCTCTTCCTGTTGAACCACAACCCAGACTTTCACATCACAGCAGGTAAGATTGCATCAACAAAAAGAATACAGGTAACCCTCGAGGTACGACACCTGCGACCTACGGCAACTCAGACTTACGATTTTATCATATTTAATAAAAATATGATTAAAAAAAAAAAATTATTTTATTTTTTTTTTTTGTGTTTAAAAGTTATTAATTTCATGTGTATAGCACTTTGTTGCAGCTGTGGTTGTTTTAAATGGCTTTATAAATAAAGTATAATTATTAATTTTACGTTTTGATAAGAAATTAATCGTATTTACGCAACTTCCGGTTTCCGCTCGCCACTTCCGGTTGCCATTTTACAACTGTACTGCGGTCAATGGAGCTCCGGAGGCTACTGTCAGCTGGCTCCGTGTGCCCGATCAGGGTTGCCTCATACGGATAAATGAGCTGGAAACACTCGGTCAACTCTGTGGACGTCTCAGGTCCGGAGGAGCAGCCGCGGATCGCCCCGCGATCGGCGGCCACAACGCCGCCCGACATGCTAACGACAGCAGCTAACAAAGCAGCTAACACAGGCGAAGACACCGAGCCGACATGCCGCGGAGGATCCATCTGCGGCCGGGAGCTCGCCGCAAATGTCCGCCTGGCAGTCGGGGCCACCGGCTCAAAGTAAGACATTATATTTTTTATTTATTGTGCAGTTCTGTGCGTGTTTATGGCCTTAGTATGTCTGCTTGTTCAGTCTCATGCCATTAAATATGTGTGCGGCGCTCCGTTAGCGGTATAACCGCGACCTATGTCAGAAACGCGGACCTACGATAGGCATGTGTTTTTGGTCCGCGAGGTACGACAAAATCGACCTAAGTCACACACGTAGGTCCCTATCCCTGACGTAACTCGAGGGGTTCCTGTAGTACTCAACAATATTCTTTGATGTAAATCTGTTGATTTTCTGTGGTTCTGATGAGGGAACTTACAAAGTGGATGCAGCATTCAGCCCATAATGGACCCAGATGTCCCCTGCATCCAGACCTACAACACCTGGACATCCATGAGCGTTGTGGAGCGAGGAGGTGGTGGAGTCTGAAGAAGTACAAGCAGCAGGATGAGGAGAAACTAGACCGATGTCCCCTGCGTCCAGACCTACAACACCTGGACAGGAGGGTGGACGAGGAGGTGTTGGAGTCATTTTTACAGAGCTGATGAAGTCAAACACCACTTGCTGATATGTTTTAAACTCAATTTTTTTTGATAATCTGTTCATATTAATGTTTCCCCAGAGGTTTTCATTTATTTGATAATATGGGATGGTTTTATTTTAATAAAATGTTTCTTTCAACATTCACCAATTTTGTTTTTACTAAAGTATGAGCTGTGAGTTGTAGATGCACGAATGAAATTAAAACAGATACACAAATATTCTCACAAAGAATAACTCAACACTAACAGATAATATAGTGTACTACTGTAACTTTATTTACACATAACTACAGAAACACTTGGTTCATTGTTATCCTTTTTTTTTTCAAACAATATGTTCATTTGAACAGTCAGAAAAAATATTAAATTCATTGATTCATTTTCATCTCAATGCTCTGGCCAGTTGTAGTATTTCTGCATATTTTAATGTCTTGATGCACAAACGTAGCTTTCTGCAGCAGTCCTGATGTTCTACAGATCCTGAAGATGTCTCCATCTGTTGTTGAACAATATCAAGGTTTGTTCTCCACCTCGGTCCACTCTTCAGGTGAAGACATTTCTGTGAATCCTCGCTCCTCCACGCTCATGGATGTCCAGGTGTTGTAGGTCTGGACGCAGGGGACATCTGGGTCCATTATGGGCTGAATGCTGCATCCACTTTGTCACTTCCCTCATCAGAACCACAGAAAATCAACAGATTTACATCAAAGAATATTGTTGAGTACTATTCTTTTCGTTGATGCAATCTTACCTGCTGTGATGTGAAAGTCTGGGTTGTACTAGTGGTTCAGGAAGAGCCTCAGGTGATGGACTGGAGACCTGGAAACCTGAAAACACAAACAAAATAAAATAAAAGAATAATATATTTAACAGATATTTTAAAAGGGACTAATTTTTTAAACTATAAATTAATGTTGAATAATTATTAGAAACATTAACTAATATATTACCATTTCAGTGCTGTGGAGGCTGGAGACGATGTACATGTTGTAGAATTACTTCTGCCTCGTCTACATGCAGCTCATGTAACTCCACACAGCAGCTCACCTCATGAAGTGAAAAGTCTCCAAAGACCAGCAGGAGCTGAAAAAAAATTATAACCTGCTGTTTACTGGAAATAACTTTGGCTTCTCTGCAGACAATCCGCTAAAATATTAACTTTTAAATGGCTAAATTGGACGGATCGAGTTTGTAGCTCCTCCATTGTTTTCAAGCTGCGCAGTAGACACGTCTCTTGTTATGACGTCATCATCCTGCGACGGCGAAATCCCTATTTATCGTGTTAAAAAAATGGCGCTAATTTTAAACTGTTTTTGGGAGGAATTTTCATTCATTTAACATTATTTTAGCAAAAACGGTCAGAGGTCAATCTTAATATTTATATATGTTGTGCCATTTTTTGGAAAGTTGAAAGATCATGTCAGAGGAGCTTTGAAGACTTTAAGAACTGTTTACCAGATCGAGTGACTACTTATCTGAATGAACATAGAGTGTTGGAAGCTTCTAAAGCTGCTGTTCTAGTAGATGAGTACATGTTGACCCATAAGCTCAGTTTTGAACGTCCTAAATATGAGAAACCTGCTATTCCTGATAAAACTAAAACAAACAGTTTTGAGTCTCTTCGATTTTTCAGACCCAGTGGCAACGGAAAGTCGAGAGGACCTACTACGTCTCACAGGGAGAGTGGTACGTTTGTTGGACGTAGGGAAAGTAGAGCATCGTTTGGACGTGGATCGACTACAAAGGATAATGTGGTGTGTTTTTATTGTAGACAAGAGGGTCACATTAGCACTCATTGTCCTAAGCTAAAACAAGATCCTAAACCAGTTACTCTGATTGAAACTCTGAATAATCAGTTCTCCTACTGCAGATTTTCTGGAACATGATGGATTTCGGCCGTTTATTATGGACGGATTCATCTCTACTTCTAAGACTGGTAAAAAGGTACCGATTAAAATACTGCGAGATACAGCTGCTTCTTAATCTTTCATTCTAGAAGGTGTTCTACCCTCTGATGAACTTGAGATTATTAAAACACAGCTACCTATACACGGTTTTGGTATGCAGGATTTTAATGTTCCTTTAACCAGAGTAGTAGTCCACTCTGAGTTATGTTCTGGAGAAGTCGTGGTAGGACTACGACCAAGTTTTCCCATCTCAGGAATCGCTATGATCATGGGAAATGATTTGGCTGGAGGACGAGTACTTGTTACTCCTGAAGTAACACCCGTCCCAGTGCTGAGAACTCAACCAGATGAATTGTCACGCACGTTCCCTGATGTTTTTACGCCATGTGCTGTGACCAGAGCAGCTCATAAACGTCAACAAAAAGAAGAAGCTGATGATGGCATTGACTTGAGCGATAGTTTCATGATGAGTTCTGAAGAAGAACAAGTTCCTGTAAAAACGGAAACTTTTGTAGAAGGGCTAGGTGAAACTAAACTGTCATTGTCTAGACAACAGCTGATTGAGTTGCAGAAAAAAGATGAAACATTAAAGAACCTGTTTTCTGATAACCTACCTGATGATCCTACCTTATTAAACACGGGATACTTTTTGAAACAGGGTATGTTAATGCGAAAATGGACCCCTTTAACAGCTTGTCCTGATGAAGAATGGCACCAGATAATACAAATTGTACTTCCCACGTCTTATCGAGCTGAGGTATTACGTTTAGCTCATGACAATCCTTTAGCTGGTCATTTAGGAATCAGAAAAACATATGACCGCATATTGCATCATTTCTTTTGGCCTGGCCTAAAGAAAGATGTTGTTCAGCATTGTCATCGTTGTCATGTTTGCCAAGTAGCTGGTAAACCAAATCAAGTAATACCCCCTGCACCTCTACATCCGATACCGGCTGTAGCTGAACCTTTCGAACATGTCATAGTCGATTGTGTTGGTCCATTACCTAGAACCAAAGCTGGGAACAAGTTTTTAGTCACTGTAATGTGTACTTCCACTAGATTCCCTGAAGTCTTTGCTGTATGTAAAACAACTACTCCTGTGATAGTTAAGGTGCTCACTAAGTTCTTCTCTCTGTTTGGACTACCACGTGTAGTGCAAACAGATCAAGGTAGTAACTTCATGTCAAAAGTATTTGCACAAGTATTAGAACAGTTGAACATTAAGCATACCTGTTCTACGGCCTATCACCCTGAGAGCCAAGGTGCTCTTGAACGTTTTCACCAAACCTTGAAAACAATGCTACGTGCATACTGTTTGGAGTTTGATAAAGATTGGGATGAAGGCATACATTTACAAATGTTAAGTTGTTCAAGAATCTCTAGGTTTTAGTCCTGCTGAGCTGGTGTTTGCTCACAACGTTTGTGGCCCTTTAAAGCTTTTAAAAGAGAAATGGTTGTGTGATAACACTGATAAAAACCTATTGGATTATGTCAGTGATTTTCGTTTTAAGCTGAAACGAGCATGTGAAATTGCCCAGAAAAACATGCAAGTCGCACAAGCTAAGATGAAGTCTCTTTTTGACAAAAAAGCTGTGGAACGAACATTTCAACCTGGAGACAAGGTGTTGACCTTACTTCCTGTCCCAGGCTCGAGCTTGCAAGCTCGTTATTCTGGTCCATATGTTGTGAAAGCAAAAAATCTGATCGTGATTACATAATCACTACCCCTGACAGAAAGTGTGGTTCGAGACTGTGTCATGTTAATATGATCAAACCATACATTGAATCAGTTGATAACAACAACGTAGATTCGGTATGTGCTGTTAAGACTGTTGAAAACAAACTGGAGCTATCCATCGCTGAAAGCACTGAAAGTGTAGAAAATGTGGAAGACTATTTTCTTCATGAAAAGATGGAAGGAAAGCTCCCTAACTCGCACTACTTAACAAACTGAGATGAGTTATTTACTCATCTTGATGATAATAAAAAAGAAGACCTAAAACACTTAATCATCTCAAATAACTGTTTGTTTTCAGACATACATACCTTCTCGAACACAAGTGATACAACACAACATTGATGTGGGTGAAGTTAGACGATGGCCTTATGAGGTTGAAAGTGCAATGCACCGTCTCTTTGAGTTTCAAGTATTTTAAATGTGACCGCTACATTTTAGACTCACTGTTTTTGTATGGGAGATATGTTGTGTCCTTACACGACACTTGAACATTTCCCCCATTCAAAAATCTGGCCATGGGGGTGTTATGTACCCCAGAGTTTTTAATGTGTTTAAAAACAACAGTCTAAGCTGACTGCACCCTCCTGTATGTTTTTTTTCTTCCTCTGTAACCTGCTGCAGTTTGTTGCAGCCTGCTGGTTCAGGAAGAACTCACTTTTTTTTAACTCAGCCAAGTCCTAATCAAGCTTAATTGAGCAGCACAGGTGTTCACCTGCAGCTCCTGCCTTTATATTTCACAGGCAGTGCCTTGAGCAGTGTGGAGACTTGATGGAGCAGGATCTGGCTTGCTGATCAAGTGTGGATGCTGGACTTGTGAACCAAGTCCTGGTTGAAGACACTTTAAAGGTAATTAAACCGAGTGTTGACACATAGTTTTGAGTTGTGTGATAAAACTAACACAGGGAGATCTCCACCTTCTCTGATAGTTAGTGTGTGTGCTCCAGGGAGAGTATAGTTGAGCTGCTTTGAGCTCTAAAAGTGACTCTGGCTGCCTAAAGCAGAGTTTGGTGTAGGTTACAGCACCTTAAGTGCTACTAGTGATTTAGTTTTGGATTTAGGAGGAGTGTGGTTGTGCTTGAGCCTAAAAGGCTATACTGAGGCCAGTGTCTGTTCAGCTGTTCTGAAGGAGGACTGCTGTGGTCCACTGTGAGGGACTGTTAAATGCTTTTTTCTCTTTTTGTCAATTCCTTTGTACTTTTGATGGGTGAGGTTTGGTAGCCTAGTTTTCGTATTTATTTCGTATTTTTCCTTTTGGTTAAGTGAGGGCCTTATAAATTATAGATAGATCGTCGCCTGGGGGAGAACACTACGGCCCTACCGGGTTGGGTTTGCCTGGGTGGCGTTTTCCTATGTTTGGCCAGACTCACCTATCCATCTTTTCTTTGTACTTTAATTTTCTTTAGTTTTTTTAGGGCGTTGTTCCAGGAGAAGACGCTCCAGGCCTGGTGGGAGAAGCCAGAAGGGACCTCACCAGCTTGGTCACCCTTAGTTTTAGTTAATAAAATTTCTGTTAAAACTTCTTCAGTGTTCACTGTCCATTAATATGTTTTGACTGTGTTTCAGTTGTAACACCGGCTCAAGACCATTTCCTCGGATTTGGAGGAACTGATCCTCATCCCGGCCGTATCACACTCGGCTGCAAACCGCTCCAGTGAAAGCTGTAGATCACGATCTGATGAAGCCAATAGGACCA
>JBBPBX010031484.1:0-13221 GCA_038048925.1 Garcialebias charrua
TATACCCGTACAAATTGTTAATTAGTGTTGTATAAAGTACCTCAAAGTAATACTTTTGTAAAAGTACAAGTACCTTATCATAAAATTACTTTGGTAAAAGTTAAAGTCTCCTGTAAGAATATTACTGGAGTAAAAGTCCTAAAGTATCTTATTTATTTTGTACTTAAAGTGCGACTAAACCCAAAATTAACTTTTTTTAGCTGATAAACTCCCTAGAATGTGTTTAAAATGTTATCTAGCACTATGGCTGTGTTTATTCTCACATAATTGTGCATATCTGTGTAAATTGGCAATATTTGGCAATATTTCATTCATTCATTAATGTTATCTAGCACTATGGCTGTGTTTATTCTCACATAATTGTGCATATCTGTGTAAATTGGCAATATTTGGCAATATTTGGTCTAAAAATGTGTTTACGGTAGTTCTATGGGTTGAACTGGTGGATTACACCTTAATTTTCTTATTTGTGCAAATGCTCATGTGTGACATGTCTGCTCATGTGTGATGTCACACAGGTGGTTCAAGCAGAGCCAATCCCCTGCAGAGATGAGAAGTGCATACCTTATATGGAAGTGCTGCATTTCACTCCTGACAAGCGGTTTTATTTTTCTTTTCATTTTCATTTTTTAGGCCTTTGGTTTTGGATGGAATGGGTGGAATGGATAAATACATCTACATGTTTATTCTTTGTTGTTGCTTGGTGTATGTTGTTGGCTAGAGGTTTAATTTGTTTTAGGTTGTTGCAGGTGGAGGCGTGAACAAAAGCACAACTCTACCTCCACCCCTCCTTGTCTCTCGACACACCCATTTTCAGGGAGATTTTGGAAGGAGGAGTTACCGATCCACAGGGGTTTAGTCGCACTTTAAGTATCAAAAGTAAAATATTTTCCAAAATACATTTATTGGGAGGTGATCTCTCTCCCCCCCCCCAAAAAAAAATAAAATAAAAATAATAATAACTTTTTTTAAAGGCATGCAGCAGTGATGGATTGTGTACAAACTAATATTGTGGTGTCAGAATGGTAACTATTTACTCTTCTGATCCACACAATGAAGCAGCGGTGTAGCTGTCTGCAGCAGTGATTCATCATCACGCGAATGAATGTAAATTAATCTGCAGTAGATTAAACGCCCGCTGAAACGTGGAAGAGCGCCACACTCCACTTAGAGCCTGTATGAGAGAAGCGACCAGTCATCACTTAGTGATTTGGAAAAGCTTGTGAATGATATACTATTAGATCCACTCGCTGATGCACTCCTTTCAACTCGAGAGGAGTGACAGTGTTATAAATGAGGTTTGGTAAGGGTTAGATACCAAATGGGATGCGTTAGACAGCTACACTGAGAGAAACTTGCCCCGTGCACTTAATGAAATCTTTGTGTTTTGATTATCACCCGTCATCAAAGGTGAAGGTGGAACGATAAATGTTTATTGCCCGTGCTTGTGTGCACGTGTGTATTATTATTAACCTTTATTTAACCAGGCAAATCCCATTGAGATCACAGATCTCCTGGGCCTGAAGACAGACTAACATGCATGGCTTTTTTTGGGTGGGGGTCGGTAGGAGGAAACCGGAGTACCTGGAGAAAACCCATGCAAGCACGAGAACATGCAAACTCCACACAGAAAGACCCCAGGTCCAACCGGGGATTGAACCCAGGACCTTCTTGCTGTGAGGCAACAGTGTTAACCACTGAGCCGTCGTGCTGCCGATTCATATTTGTATTACCGTATTTATCGCTGTATAAGTTGCGTTTTTTGCATAGTTTGCATGCCCTGTGACTTATATGCCAAAGCGAGATATTTATGTTTTTTTTTTCCCTCATATTTATAAAGCAATTTTTGGCTGAGATATGACTGTTTTTATTAATTCTGACTGGAAATATTGAACACTACCATTTTCGGCTGGTAGATGGCAGTCTAATAGTATGGCATGCCGTTGTCTCATGTAATAGGTAAAAAAATAATTTTTTTACGACTAATTCCCCACCAATGGAACTCCTCCCTGACTACCTGAGAGCTCCACAGTCACTGATTGACTTAAAAAACGGCTTAAAGACTTTTCTTTTTAAGCAAGCCTACTCTGCCTCCACATAATTTTATCTTTGATCTTGGTTGATAGTATTATTGATTTTACTTGATTTTATCACTTGTTTTATTTATTTATTTATTTATTTATTTATTTATTAAGCAGGCCTATTCTGCCTCCACATGATTCTGTCTTTAATCTTAGTTGATATTATTATTGATTTTACTTGATTTTATCACTTGTTTTATTTGTTGTAGCACTTTGAGATTTTATTCATGAAAAGTGCGGTATAAATTGAATTCATTATTATTATTGTCTCATGTAAGAGGTAAAAAAGAAATTATTAATGACAAAATCGGCTTGCCATAGACTTCCATCTTCGTCCAGGTTGCTTGGAGCAGACGTCAAAGCTTCATTTTACTGCGCCGCCCCGGCGAAATGCAGCTCATTTGACCACTGAAGTGCATTTATTAAGTAAAAGTTAAACTAAGACACACCTTTACTATAATGTCGAGCAAACAACTAATTTTTAGATGTTTATCTTGTTCAATGTTGAAGAAATGAGCAGTGACTCGTCCCTCTGCGCATTCCTACTTCCACGTATTGGCTTTTGGAATACAGCTAATTTGACTGTCAAAGTGCAGTGATTAAGGACAAGTTCAACTGAGTCACACCCTTACTATAATTTCGAGCAATTGTTTTTAGGTGGTTATCTTGTTAAATTCTTGTTAAAGTCCACCCATGCACGCTCTTGCGGCTGCCATTTGGCAGCCAATCAATTTTTGGCATGACACATGCCCACATTTCTGGGTTGTCAGCAGTGACGCGTAACAAACGTGACACATTAGCTGACACATAATAGATGCAACGTATTTATGGAATTTTCCACTTTATTAGACATACTGTAGTTGGACTGATGCGACTTCTAGGGCGGTGCGATGTGTACAACAGAAAATACAGTACCGGTATATTCATATTTGTCCACTTGCAAAATATCTCATGAACCTTTGCACAAATTTTAATAAAACTTCCAGACTCTAAACACAGGATGAACATCTACAACAGTTTACCTTTCAAAATCCACCTGATTCAACATGGCTGCCAAAGCAAAGCGAACTTAGCCAACACATAAATGACTACTGTATTACTTAGTTAATTTGACAGATATTGAGTTAAAACTTGGTGTGGCAGTAGCTGAAACTGTTCCACAGCACATATTGTGAGTGTGAAGCAATCATGAGATGAGATACATGAGATTTGTATGTAAAACTTTGATACATGAGATTTGTATGTAAAACATTGATACATGAGATTTGTATGTAAAACGTTGCCTTTTAATGATTGGAATCAGTTTCGTTTGTCTGTTGGCAAAATATGCCATGAGCCACTGGGTGGATTTTTATGAAACTATCAGTAATTAAACACTGCATATACAGTACATTTACAACTGAACAGCGTTTGAAGTAGGGCTGAACAATTAATTGCATTTGCAATAATATCGCAATATGATAAAATGAGATTTTCTAATCGCGATATTGAGCTGAAGTTTGGAGCACCACCAGCACACACTTCAAGTGTAACTCATTAAACTAAAACCTTGACATTAACAGTTGGAGTTAACCCTGTTTGCAACATATCGCATTTCATTTAAGATTATTTGTAAATTTATATTCAACGATAATGTGTTCAAACCAAATTCCCCAACTTAAAATGATCTTATCCTCAACCACAGACAAAATGCTTCCCCTCTATGGAATGTAAGATTTTTAATTTGCTGATCTGATTTAACATGTTAAAATTTCTGTTATGTCTTCTGTTCATCCCAGCAGGTGAAGTCTGTAGCCACCCTGGCAGCAGACACAAGTCGCCACCTGTTGGTGTGTTTCCTGTGGGTGATGAAGAACGCCGACCGGAGCCTGATCCAGCGCTGGACAGCGGCTATGCCTCCATCACAACTCAACAAACTGCTGGAGCTCCTCACCATCTGCATCTCCTGCTTCGATTACAGGGTCCGTTTTGTGCATTTGCATCAGTTTTAATTTATATTTAATTCAATTTTATGTTCACAAACCAAGGTCAAGTTTCTTTATTGTCATTCGCATCGCATGTGGTGGAACGAAACTGTACACTGGGTCCCAGCTACATCCAACAAAAGTATAAATTGTAAATGAAAAAGGAAAAAGATCTAAGAAATACACTAAACTACGAATATGCTAAACACTTGATAGTACAAGAACAATACGCCAAGCAACAGCAGCATGAGCATGAGTATGTGTGAGCAGATGAGTATGAATTAATACAGCAGCATGGAATAAATCAGCAGCACATTTCACCAATCAAAATGGCATTACAGTGATTTTTGTTTGTTTGTTCCGTCTGAAGTCCACGATCTCCTTCATCTTCTTCACATTGATGTGAAGGTTGTTCTTCATACACCAGCTCTCCAGGTGTTCCACCTCCTGAAAATGAAAGGATGAAATCCGGTTGAAGACTCAGATGTCATTATCTGCTTTTCCCTGTTTATGTCTGCCGAACATAAAAAAATAAATGTGTGCACTCCATTGAGCCTTGGTGGTTGTGTGTGCGTTTGTGATTTTTGCAGGGTAAGCAGAGCAGTGACAAAGTGAGCACTCAGGCCTTACAGAAATCTCATCAGGTCAAACTGCAGCTGGAAGAAGCCCTGCTGAGAGGGATGGGAGCCCGCGGAGAAATGATGAAACGAGTTGGAGGTAAAATGACTTTTTTTTGTCTTATTGTTCACTGTTGAAAGGCAGGCAACATTGTCATACCTGAATGTGTGTCTGTGCTTGTTTGTTGTTTTGGTAAAAATAATCTCATGAACTACTGGACACATTTTAATGAAACTCTAAAAACAATAAATGACATTTACAACGGATAAACCTTTGAAGTCAACTTGATCCAAGATGGCCACCACTGCTTAATTAAAAAAAAACATCTATAAGCCAACCAGTTTTACAGATATTAAGCTAAGAGCACCCACACCTGCCTCCACCCTAATTTGCTCCACTCTTGGCCCTTGAGCAAGGCCCTCAACACACCCACCATCTGCTCCCCCAGGCACCCTATATAAATATATATATATATATATTTTTTTTTTGAGCATGACTATTTCTAAAAGTAAAGCCTTGAGAGTTTCATTGAAAACTCATTTCAAAATAAAGTGTTGCATGCATTGCAGTCATCACTAATTCCCATCCTAGTAAATATGCAGGATGGCTTCTTCACTATCTGAGCTTTTATAAATAATAATGCATTTTTGATAGGAACCGATAGATCTTTGGGTCAAAGAGAGAACCTGCGCTGGAGAAAGGACCGCACTCAGTGGAGACAAACAAACGACAGACAGGATAAGTACGTTGCTTTTGTCTGACTTTTCCTTCATTAATAATTACCTGCCTGGCTTTCTGCACGTTGTACTTAAAAATATATATATATATTTTCCCCAAAATATCTGCCTAACTCCATTTTCCCTAAAGAACTAAATCTGAGTTGGACCAAGAGGCTCTCATCAGTGGGAACTTAGCCACAGAGACTAACCTCGTAGTGCTGGACTTGCTGGAGACCGTCATACAGGTCAGAAATTTCTCTTTGCACATTCTTTTTGTAAAATCAGATTGTTGTAACACAAACACTTTAGTCAGAAGAATATATAAGAACAATAATGTTCTTAAATAACGAATTATGTAGAAAATACAAGGGTGGAGAAAAGTTGTTGAAGTCTGGCTATTACAGAAAAAATGAAAGTTACGTATGTAACTACGGTTCTATGAATCCCGGATGACCGCCAGAGGGCGGCGCTGAAAGCACTGACTGTTCCCTTCCAGCATGCGCTGTTTGAGTAGTACCGGTAACACCAACGAAGTCACAGCTGTGACACGGACGACCCATCAGAGGCTATATAGCCTGATGTCATCCTCGGCTCTGCTCCTACAGAATCTTCTCACGGAATGCAAGGTTTCTGAGTGACAGAGAAGCTGTGGCAGTCATCCGAGAGTCATAAACCCATATAGTTACATACGTAACTTTCGTTCTAGTTCATCCCCCTGACCGCCAGAGGGCGGTGCTGAAAGCACTGAATGACTCAAGGCTCCAGTATAGCTCTGCGTTTTGCCGAACGCAGCTCGACGCGCGCGTTCTGTGCGCAGGCAGTTCACAGTATAGCTCTGCGTTTGTTCTCACGTTAATGCTCGCGTTTTTCGCTCCAAATTCTTGACGTCATTTGAGCAGATGCAGGGCAGAGCATTTACTTACGGGACAAATTGAGGTCGCTGATTGGTCATTTGCTGACACGCCTACTGAATTGATTGACAGGTCGGGTGGGGAAAAAAAGGCACGAGCTGGCAGCTGGCTCTGGCTCTAGCCGCTGCGGTGTTCTGTGTTTATATGTTAATAAAAACTTCTAAAAAATAAAATAAAAACAGGGAGCGCTGGTCCAGTACACCAGGAAATCTGCAGAACCTCGCACAGCCACGTTGGACCAGAGTTTAATTCGCTCGTGACAAATTCATTCATTTCCTCATCATTTCAGTCATGGAGTCAGTGGAAGAGGAAGCGATCACTTGACTTTTGGCAAAAAACAAAAGAAAAGGCCAGATCAGGGATGAAGAAGGGGAATTTAATACATTTGTGTCACATACAAAACAGTCCGGCGCCGGGCAGTTTGTGAGACAACGCGTTTGCATACGCGGTCGTAAAATTCGAGCTTTGCGCGTTCGCGCTCGCGTTCGCGCCCGCGTTCAAAGGCTTGTGCCTCTGCGTTCGAAAGGCGTCGAGCGGCGTTCGGCCGAACGCAGAGCTATACTGGGGCCTTAATACCAACGATGTCACAAGGAATCCTAAGCACATACCTCACGGAGGAGGCCCAAAGGACCCTCGCAGAAGAACTTGGCCCAGGGGATGAGGGGTGGCTACATTCATCCATCCATCCATCCATCCATCCATCCATCCATCCATCCATCCATCCATCCATCCATTCTCTCCCGCTTATCCGGGGTCGGGTTGCGGGGGTAGCAGCCTAAGTAAGGAGGTCCAGACTTCCCTCTCCCCAGCCACTTGGAGCAGCTCCTCTGGGGGAATCCCAAGGCGTTCCCAGGCCAGCCGAGAAACATAGTCCCTCCAGCGTGTCCTGGGTCTTCCTCTGGGTCTCCTCCCGGTGGGACATGCCCGGAACACCTCACCAGGGAGGCATCCAGGAGGCATCCTAACCAGATGCCCGAGCCACCTCAACTGGCTCCTCTCGATGTGGAGAAGCAGCGGCTCTACTCCGAGTCCCTCCCGGATGACTGAGCTTCTCACCCTATCTCTAAGGGAGAGTCCAGACACCCTGCGGAGAAAACTCATTTCAGCCGCTTGTATCCGAGATCTCGTTCTTTCGGTCACAACCCAAAGCTCATGACCATAGATGAGGGTGGGAACGTAGATCGATCGGTAAATTGAGAGCTTTGCCTTTCGACTCAGCTCTCTCTTCACCACGACAGACCGGTACAGCGCCCGCTTCACTGCGGATGCTGCACCTATCCGCCTATCGATCTCACGCTCCAGTTTTCCCTCATTCGTGAACAAGACCCGAGATACTTAAACTCCTCCACTTGGGGCAGGACCTCATCCCCGACCCGGAGAGGGCATGCTACCCTTTTCCGGCTCAAGACCATGGCCTCGGATTTGGAGGAACTGATCCTCATCCCGGCCGCATCACACTCGGCTGCAAACCGCTCCAGCGAAAGCTGTAGATCACGATCTGATGAAGCCAATAGGACCACATCATCTGCAAAAAACAGAGAAGCGATTCTAAGGCCACCAAAACGGATCCTCTCAACACCTTGGCTGTGCCTAGAAATTCTGTCCATAAAAGTTATGAACAATCGGTGACAAAGGGCAACCTTGGCGGAGTCCAACTCTCACCAGAAACGAGCCTGACTTACTGCCGGCATTGCGGACCAAGCTCTGACACCGGTCATCCCTGTGCGACCGGTGGCTACATTAACTCTGTAAAATCTGGTGAACATGCTTGGGGAAGCCTATGATGCAGCAGCACATATTGCTTCCAGCTGAACCCCTCTCAGGGCAGCCCAGGAAGCGGAGACGCTCCTGGTAGAGTGTGCCTTTACACCGACCGGCAGGGGGGCTGTACTCTGCGGCGTAAGCATGGCAGATGACGTCTACAATCCAGTGGGAAAGGTGCTGCTTGGAAAGAGGTTAGCTTAACCTAGGGCCTCCGTAACACACAAACAGCTGGTCTGAACATCGTATAACGGCAGTAGCTGCAATGTATGCCTCCAGTGCTCTCACTGGGAACAATAATCCAGACCCCTCACCAGGTGTAGGCTGAAAACCTGCCTGCCTCAACGGTTGGTTACAGTTGGAGTGAAAAACCACCTTTGGTACAAATCCATTGTTTGGCCACAGAGCCCTCAGGTTCCCACCTGAGACATGAGGAGCTGAGAGAGAGCATGTAGCTCGCTGACCTTCTTGCTGAGGCCATAGCCAACAAAAAAAATTGTCTTACATGATAACCACTTAGATTCGCCTGCGTCAGAGGTTCGAACAGAGGGCGGCACAGAGCTTCGAGAACCAAGGGCAGATCCCAACCTGGTTCTCATGGAGCCGTCGGCGGGTGCAACCTATGGGCACTACGCAGAAGAGAGAGACTAGATCATGGCTCCCCCACAACAGAGTTTTCTTACAAAATCTTTATGATGGTTTCTTTATTTTTCAGGGGTGCGGAGTTAAAACTTAGGGGTGCTTGAGCACCCACAAAAATAGGCTAAAAGTACCACTGCTGCTATATAAATAAATTGTTGTATTATTATTATTATTATTATTATTATTATTATTATTATTATTATTAATAATAACATTAATATTATTATTATTAATATTATTATTGTTATTATTATTATTATTATTATTATTATTATTATTATTATTATTATTATTATCATTTATTATTATTATTAATGTTGTTGTTGTTGTTGTTGTTGTTGTTGTTGTTGTTGTTGTTGTTGTTGTTGTTATTATCTGGTTATTAACTTGTCCTTTGTTGTATATACCGTAGTTTGTTTCTGCATTTTACCACATAATCCCCCAGGGTTTTTTATTTGCATTTTATAATTAGCATATTTTCCATCTGTCTCACACACAGGCAGTGCCTTTGGCTGAGTGCAAAGACAGCGTGGTTGGAGGAGTGTTGAAGGTGTTACTCCACTCTCTCACCTGCAACCAGAGCACCACTTTCCTCTTGCACACCTTCAGCACACTGAGAGCGCTGGTCGTCAAGGTGCTTTCATTTATATGTTTGTTTGTGTTTTAATTTGAAAATTCAAGAAGGTAGCATGTGGGTTATGATGTTTACACACACGGTGTCTGGATTTAATGTTCTTGTGTGCGTGAGTGGGTGGCAAACAGCTGATACTAGCCAGAATAATTAATGTGCGTATACGTGGCTGGATATTGTCTGCGTGCAGTTCGGAGACTTGTTGTTCGAGGAGGAGGCGGAGCAGTGTGCAGACCTGTGCCAGAAGGTGCTTCAGTACTGCAGCAGCCCTGTTGATGAGAACCGGAGCCAGGCCTGTGCCACCCTCTATCTCATCATGAGATACAGCTACAGTAATGCCAGTGTAAGCAAACCACATCTTACTTTCATTACATACAGTTATCTGTCAACAGTGGTACACCACAAGGCTCAGTCTTTGGACTCACCCTGATTTCTTTTATTCATTTATTTATTTGATTTACTTTCGAATCCACACCCACTGGTCATTGGTCCTGTTCAGTTTGCAAAGCTGGTGTGGACAGCAATTCAATCATGTGTCAACAGTGCCAACAGTGGTGTCACAAACGTTGTTCAAAAATAAGTGGTCCATTGTTCGAAAGCAACTACAGTGATGACATTATTATTATTATTATTACGTCCAGGCTCGACTATTGCAACTCGCTCCTTTTTGGTATCAGTCAGACCTCCATATTATAGACTTCAACTGGTCCAGAATGTGGCAGCCCGCTTTTTAACCAGCAAAAGAGAGCACATTAGAACTGTTTTGGCCTCCCTGCACTGGCTTCTGGTTCACCTTTGAACCCAATTCAAAATGCTTTTGTGTGTCTATAAATCACTGAACAGCTCTGCCCCCTCCTGTCTTACTGATCCACTCCAGTCGCATGTCCCACCACGTTCTCTGAGGTCAGCAGACCAGTTGCTCCTCACAGTTCCAGGAACCCATCTCAAGCGCAGAGGTGACAGGGCATTCTCTGTCGCAGGCTCAAGACTGTGGAACGAGTTACCTCTGCTTGTCAGACAGGCCCCCTCCCTCACAGTTTTTAAATCTTGCTTTAAAACCCACTATTATTCCCTGGCTTTTTGCACTGTGTGATCTGTGCTGAGCCTGTGTGCATCACACTGTGTTGGTCATATTGCTGTTGTTGTTGTTATCCTCTACTGTTTTTTGTTTCTATATTTGGTTTCTCGTTATGTACTTTGTTGCTGTGTGCTTGTCTGTCTGTCCCTGTACAGGACTTTGGTGTGCACTGTCAGTTTAAAGTGCTTTATAAATACAGTGGTATGGTATTTGTGATTGGCTGAGTAAGGCCAAGAACAAACCAAACTGCTGCCATATATTTTGTAAATCCTTACCCTGCTTTTCACTTCATAAATGATTGCTTTGCTCAAGCGTGATTACATTTCTGCCAGAAGTGCCACAGTCTGCACTGGAAGTGCTACAGCCAGTTGCTGTCATTTATGCTATCAAACTTATAAAGTTACATGAAAAAATAAAAAAATAAAATTGTGTTTGTAATAGCTATTACATGTTATTTTCTTGGGGTGGGGGAGGGGGGTATTTTAAGGAAGCAACAACCCACTTTTGTCTTGGACTTGCTCAGACTAGCGTTAGCTGGTCAGTCTGGTCAGAGTTAAACATTACAGTATTTCTCAAACTAACCTGTTGAAAGAACAGGTAAGATATTACTGTTCAGAACATTTTGCAGAATCCCGCTTGAAAGGTAATGGAAGCTTCACTTTGTTGTACAAGCAATTATGTTCATGTCAGGTCATACAAAAATAAAAACAGGTGGATCCCAAATTGAGAATTTCAGAAAAATAAACAACGTGATGACATCATGACTTCCTATATGGACGCATACAGGAATATGGAATATAATATGGAAGTGACACCATGGACTTCTTTCTAAACAGGAACAGACAGTTAAAAAAAACTTTAGAGGAAAAAAAAATCCCTGTATTTATTCTTATAAAACAAGTTAAATTAATTTCTGTATGATCTATGGAAAAATAATTAGTTGATTAAAGGATATTAAAAACCCACTCTTCTATTTTTAAAGGAAACCCAGTTACTAATTGCCAGTCATCCCCACACATCATCCTCATCTTTTAGACTAATGTAGAATGTGTTTGGGTACAATGTAACATCTGCACATTGAACACAGTCATCACACCCCCACGTGTGTCCATGTCAGAAAGCATGTGAAGAGGAGGGGGGTGGGGGAGGTAGATTGAGCAGTGGATCTAACGATGGCAGTGAAAGGTATATTAATATTTTAATTCCAGGCAGGCCTGGGACTTCTGTTGAGAGACAGGCTTAACATGATGACAGATGAGGGTTAGGGGTAAATAAGGATTGGCTGTCCTCCACTGGAAATGATAGGACAGTGTTGGTGGATTAAACGGCGATTTTGGCTGGTTGGCACCTAACTTGTGGGGAGTGGGGTGGGGGTGGAAAAACTAATCCAAGAGCTGGTTAATAGGAACATAACACAACTATTTACTTACGCAACTTTGCAAATGACTCTGCTTAGCAAGTCAATAAAATATGTCATATTCAGGATGACTGGAGAGATTCTGGCATCATTATTAAGGCTTGTTTTTCCTCTGTAGGCTGCAGTACAGCTGATAATTACGATGTGTTTGAAACAATTTGAAAGATTGCGGTGGGTCACTGATTCACTCTGCTGCCTCACAGCATGAAGATGCTGCTCCCTGAGAGGTGAAAGTGTGATGGTGTTAATCGGTTTTAGCCTTGTAATGGACTGTTAGCCTGCCAAGTGCATGCTGAGATAAGCTTTTGCTCTCTGTAAAGTAAATATAAAGCATGTTGTTGTCACATTTTTACCTCACAATACTCTTTATAAGAACTCCACAGATGTGACTGGATACACTGCAGGCAGCTTTGTTGTTGTGCCTTTTGTAATGTGCTGACCTAGCAAAGAATCATTCAGTTTCTAAGTTAGAGTTGAATTACACATTAGGGATTGCGCTTAGCTTTAATACCCAGCACACATACATAACGTAGTCAAGTTCAAGTTGTCCCCTGGCATACACCTTGCTGCACCTAAAGCTGGATTTAAAGTTAGTCGGCATGAGATAAACTGTGGGCTTTCACCACTAAATTAAACTTGCCCCACATCCCTTCAGTCCACACTTAAAAAAAAACTGACTCATACAAGCCGTCAGTTACTTTTACATCAAATAAAGTATGCTCTTTTATGTGATAACTAAGAAAACAAACAAACAAAAAAACTAAAAAGGTGTCAAAAATGAAATTGTACCAGTTGAATGATCATATGACAATAGTCTAGTGAATGTAAAATGATGAGTATTGTATTGCTAGTCCCATATCAGGAAGGCATAGTACCCTCTCAATCCAAAAGAAAATAGTTATATGTTGTATCCTCTTATGTAACAAGTCCTACAGCCTACAGTTGTGAATTACCCTAGCAGATCAGAGTTGGTACACGCTGATCTCACAGATTAGGGACAAAATTTGGCTGACCACCGAAGGATCTCAATAGGATGTAAGCAGTCTGTAGACATGCATGTGATTTGTGTGGACAGGTGTTGTCTTGTTAAAAGACTGTACTGTACATGGATGCTGTCTCAAGAGATGTAAGACATGTACAATATGGATTATGTATATAACCCTTCCAAATTAGGGTTAGGGTTAGGAGGAATGCCAGAATGTCTCTTTCAGCATCAGCAGTATTGACATTCTCCACTAAGAGTTACCACAGACAGATACACACAGTGTTCATCTAAAGCACATATGTCAAAGTCAAGGCCTGCGAGCCAGATTTGGCCCACAAATTAATTATCTATGGCCCCCTGAATGATATTTAATTACTATTAGAACTGACACGCAGGCCACAGCCGCCCGCTGGT